>PVIY010044799.1:0-19486 GCA_004026745.1 Myrmecophaga tridactyla | reverse complement strand
CTTCATAGTGTTGCTCTCTCTGAATCTCTCATTCTCCAAAATATTTCCTCTTTTATAGGACTCCAATAAACCAATCAAGACCCACCCAAACAGGTGGAGACATGTCATCACCTAATCCAATTTAACAACCACTCTTGACTAAATCACATCAAACAGGGAGATGATCTCATTACAGTTTCAAACATACAGTATTGACTAGAGATTATTCTACCTTTATGAAATGGGACTTACATTAAAACATGGCTTTTCTTAGGGGGCATACGTCTTTTCAAACCAGCACATACCTATTGGCCATAGCTTCTGAAAACGACAATAAGTAATTGCCCCACTGTGCCCACGGAGAATTCTTTCATGGTACACACTACCATGCATCTCCATTACAGTGAGGTCTGAAAGTCATTCTAATGAATTACTGAAACAGGCTGGGGTGAATGGTAACCTCCAAATTTGTAACCAGTTGTTCAGAAGTATGGGTGGCCTGGATAATCTTGTAGAGGATTGTCCTAACATGTGGAGTCTATCTCCAGATAGTTTGAATCAGAATTGAATTGAGTTATTTCAGTATTTGCAGTTGGTGGCAGAAGTTGTTGGAAGTTGTAGAAGGTTTTACAGCTCTATATAGGGCCTTTGCCCCCTTGTGGTATCCATTTAGGTAGATGGCACACTTGGGCAGTACAGCTGGTCGGGGCCCAGTTGGCAGTAAAGGCAAAGACATATCCAGAATTTGCTGTTAATGAGAAGTTAACAAAGCAGAAATCAAGGTTCCTAAATACTGATTCTCAGTGTCCTGGAATATTTTTAAGTTTTAAAGATAATGAGCCATTCTATCTCATTAAAAAATGTAAATATTTTTTATTAATTGATATGCTTCATTAACTTGTGTTGAGTAGAAATAAATAATAGAAAAGAGTTTCTTATAATATTTTGGTATTGTTACTGTCATATAGGAACAACTTACAATTTTATTGTTTTCATTGATCCTAATTCTCCTAATTCTCTGTGGCAGCTTTTCCCTAGGTTTTCTTTAATTTGTTTTCCTTTATTTAATTCCTAGAAACTCCATTTCTAAACTCATAGAGAATTCGATCACTCAGTAACTGTTATAGCTTGTTAATGCTGCTGGAAATGTAATACCCCAGAAATGGATTGGCTTTTTTTTTGTATACTGTATGGTGGGGTCACATTTCATTCTTTTTCCATGTAAGTATCCCATTATGGCAGCACCATTTGTAAAATTTTTGTTTGCTTGTTTTTGGGAAGTACATGGGCCAGGAATTGAACCTAGGTCTCCTGCATGGCAGGTGAGAATCCTACCACTGAACTATCCTTGCCCCCCTGTGTTGGTTTATATAAAGGAAATTTATTAAGTTACAAGTTTACAGTTCTAAGGTCATAAAAGTGTCCAAACTAAGGCATCCAGATAAAGATACCTTGACTCAGGAAAGGCCAATGGGTCTAGAACACCTCTGACAACCTGGAGGGTACCTGACTGGCATCTGCTGGTCCTCTGGCTTTTGGTTTCAAGCAGCTTCCCTGGAGGTGTTTTCTACTGCATCTCCAGTAAGCAACCCACCGTGAGGGCAGAAACACATCTTCATGGAAACTATCTATTTAAAAAGTCCCACCTACAACTGGGTGGGTCACATCTCCATGGAAACAACTTAATCACAAAGATTCTGCTCAACAATTTTGAATCAGGATTAAAGAACATGGCTTTTCAGTTTCAGCCCAGCACAGTGACCACATTACAGATCATAATTGATAAATATTTCCTCTGGAGACCTGATCCTTTTCCATTAAACCACAGCAGACACAGTGTAGGAAGCCTCTAGCTTTTCTAGCGAAGGAGCCAGTGGGGAGAGTGAACCTCTCCAACACAAGTCTCTGGTTCCAGGTGGCCCTCAGGAACTCAGACCCCCTCCAGAGACAGTGGGAGAACTGGAGTGCCTAAAGTGACCGAATATTGATCCAAAATATCTATCTTAATCCAAAAGTATTGGTTAACTTGAACTGGCAAATTTGTATTATTGGTCTCAGCACAAATGGGGACTTGACTTTTGGAGCAAACTAAATTTTAGAGAAATAAAGTCACAACCTTTCACACCTGAGTCTGGGACAATTAAATTTTAAATAGCTGTTGCAAATGCTCAGGTTTTTCCATTTTCAAAAAAAAGCTTTCTCTGATCCTCATTTCTGTTGAATCTGCCATGTGCCTCTCCTTTATGGAAGAATCAAGCTTTTCTTTTCAATTTCCCTTTCTTCACCTCCCTCCAGCCACTGTAGTCTTCTAGTTACCACTCCAGTGAAACAGCTCTTGTCAAAGTCCCAGCTACTTCACGGTTGTCAAAGCCAAGGGTAAATTTTCAGTTGTCACCTATCTCATGCCTCAGAGACCAGATTGGCAATCTCTCCTCCCTGATGTCTCCCCTCTGTATTCTCAAGGTCATCATTGGCAGGTCTCCTCATACTGTGCTTCTCACTCAACACTCTCACTTACCAGACAACCTCATCTGCTCCTCTGTCTTTTACAACATTGTCTATGCTGGTGAATCTTAAGTCAATGTTTCTGACCCAGGTTATTACTGTGAACTTTATAACTACATAGCAACTGCCTTCTATATACCTGCATTGGGATGTTTTCCACCCACGTAAAATTCAACCTCTAAAACACAATGAATCAAGGAGGTGTAAGGGTAGCTCAGTGGTAGAATTCTCACTGCCATTTGGGAGACCCGGGTTCAATTCCTGACCTGTGCACTCCCCACTCCTTGACCCCCCCCCAAAAAAAATACAACAAATGGTGCTGTAATAACAGGATAGTCACATGGAAAAAAGAGTGAAATATGACCCCAACCATACAGCATACAAAAACAAACAAACAAAAACACAATGAATCATCAGCCCTCTAAAATCTGCTTTCTTTCCTGGATTTCTCATCTCTCGTTTTGACAAATTGCATTGACCAATTCAGAATATTTTTCTGAACATTAATATTCTGAGTCACCAGAATTATAAATGAAAACTACCTCATCAAAGAACAAATGTCTACAAAACAAATCCATTGGGGTTCTCAAATTGCCTAAATATTCCACTGTTTTGTCTCTAGCTAACTTATTCTTTTGGTGAGGCGTATTTCCAACCCTTCTCTTCCACAAACCTTCTTTGTTCATAAAACTATCTCTGCCTGCCCCCAGATCACATCAAGATCTCACTTTACACATTTTCCATAGAAGCCACAAGATGGGAATTTGCTCAACTTCCTGTCAATAATTCTTCACATCTACTTGCATCTGTACCCTGTGCCCAATCTTTTCTTCTTTAGAGAAGATTAAATTGGCCCTACTACCTTCTCAGAAATTTTGCAGTATTTATTAATCCACTGTCTTACATCATTAACATCTTTCTTCCCATTGGTTTATTTCAGTCATCATTAAAATATGTTTAAGCCTCTTTCATCATGAAAAGTCTTCCCTTTCAGGCTACTCTATTTTCCTCCTCTTCCCTCTTCTCAGCCAGAATTGTCAATAGAGTTTCACTCTTTTCCTGACTTTCTATTGATACCGCAGCTCATTTGAATCCAGATTATTCTCTCACCAATGTCCCATTTGCTGAAGAATTCATGTCAAGAAATATTATATAGTTTTCAATGAGCATCTTTTCTTAATGTGTAGAAGGACTCAAAATTACTGATCACCTTGATAAAGTAACTTCAATTTACTTTCAAAACCTATAAAACCTTCTTAGGTTTATATCCTATTACACCTATAATCTTCTTTCACATTTCCTTCTAGTTCCCACAATAAATCTTAGAGTGACTTCGGGCTCTATTGTGGCCCCTCTTTTTCTATTCTACACTTTCTTGCTTAAATAGTCTCACCCAGAACTCTTACTTCTTGTACCTTCCTTAGGTAGCAAATTTTACTGTATCTCCATTCATACCTTTCTTTTGAGTTCCCCATCCACCTGTCCCTTCATCTACTCATTATCTCCCTTAGGTGACTCACAAGCTCCTTAATTTCAATATGTCCAAGACTAACTTAGATCCTCATTCCCCTCCACTAACCCCACCAAGAATAAGTCTGCTCTTCCTTCTCTATTCATCCTCCTAGTAAAGGCTATGCCTGCTTAAGAATTTCAAGCTAGAAATTTGGAAGACTTCTTTTACTCCTCTGTTTTTTTTCTTTTTCCTCCTCTCCCATGTCTCTAAGTCCTGTAAATTTAATTCTCAAACCCACTCACTGCAACCATCAACCCATGATCATATTTTCACCAGGAGCACTATAACTGCCTCCTAACTGGTTGCTTGAATGTGGTCTGGTGGGCAAAAACTACTTGAGGGTTTTTGATCCTTTCAAGAACCCCCCCTCCTCCATACACACATACAACTACCACAAAATACAATTGTTCTGACAGCTTCTTTGTTGGTTTATAAGACTGTTGAATAGAGCATTGAAGTTCTACATCCATCAGCTATAAAACCTGCCAATATAATTCGACTGAAATAGTGAGGTTTGATTTTGAAATTTAAATGTATAATTCACATTTTAGATATGCATTTCACAGGGTTGGTGAGGGGGTCTTGGCCGGGCTGCCCCAGACTGGCTCGTTCAACCGCTTAATGTAGAATCACCTTCAATTCAACTAGCATCCCAGTCCCTGCTTGACTTGTCACCTGAGAAAAGTGTCTTGTACAAGGCTGAAAGCTAAAAGATAAGTATGGATTGGGGTGGGTGGTCCTGAGAGAGGAGATAGTATGTTTGTAAAAACAGAGGCAAGAAAGGAGACAGTAGCTTGAGGAACAGAAAGAAGGGTCCTAATCCCAGCTCTGCTCAAATGCAAGTCACTTGCTTCTTTTGGGTATTGAATTGTTTAGTGAGGCTTGAGAATAGGTTATTGTGGGAAGGGGCAGGGGCAGTGAAGAGCCAGAGGGGAGCAGCATGAGCCAGGCTTGTACCCATTTCTGAGTCTGCATTTCAGCTGAGGAGCAATGGGGAACATGAATAGTTTGAAATGAAAATGATATAATTAGAGACTTTTTTGGGGGAAAGATCATTCTGGTAGCAATGTGGAGAAAAGGCTAAAAGAAAAAGGCTGAAGGGAATAGGGATTTATTGGAGATTGCTGAGGTAGTAAGGGAGAGAGAAAATGGCTACTTGGTCTTTTCTTATTGAATCCTCAGTTTCCTTATCCAAAGAAATTGAAATCTCACATTTGATATTCTCCCCCCTCAAATGATAAGAATTTGCATGGATAGACATATAAGTACAATTTTCAGAGGTCATGGATATTTTTGCTTAGAAACACAGATAACTTCAAAAGGGTCTAATTTCATTCCCTTTTCAAGAAAAATGCCCAAAACAGCCCTTCTTTTTTTTTTATTTTTGTATGCTGTACAGCAGGGTCACATTTCAATCTTTTTCCATATGAGTATCCTTCCATTGCAGCACCATTTGTTGAATTGTTGGCTTCCTGTTTGTTTGGGAAGTGCATGGACCAGGAATCGAACCTGGTCTCCCTCATGGTAGACGAGAATTCTATCACTGAACTACCCTCGCACCCCCAGTCCCTCTTATTCATGAAGCAAAGAAGCTTTGTATGGTCATTCTTTCTAATTTTTAGTCTCTGCAATTTTACCCAAAGGAAACTGCCAGGGATCGGCTTTCTCTCTCTTCGTTGTTGGTGTCTGTGACATGCCCTAGCAACACCGTGGCTCTGGAAGACTGGCATGGACCTGCGGAGCCACTTCCAAACTGTTTCACATGGCTTTTTAGTTTGGATAAGGACTATTTCCAAACAAATGTAAATCCATGGACATCGTCAATCTGCATTAGTGTCTGTGTAAATCCACATGATTTATAAACAGGTAAATCTATACTTTCTCACCACTTTTCCTGTCACTATGGTTCTCACAACTCATTCTCCATTGCCTGGGTTACTAATTCGGCATTTGGTGGGTTCCATAACAGCCAAGGAAATGTCAGTGATCTTAAAAGGAGAAAAGAAGGGTCCTAATCCCAGCTCTGCTCAAATGCAAGTCACTGGCTTCTTTTGGGTATTGAATTGCTATAATTTCTCAAAGAAAGCAGCTGGACTGAAAACTTTCTAGCAGAAAACTGTGGTTTTATGAATCAGAAATTAGAACATCAGTCTCCCAGACTGGGAAGTAAAGTGAAATGACTACGGATGTAGGATATTAGAATGATGATTAAGAAAATAATGTTTATCAGATAGCCGTAGCTCATGCTTCCTAGACAGTGAGATCTGCTTTCCTGAGAACCAGATGCCAACATCCCAGAAAAGGGAGAGTCACACTGACTTTAGGTTGTTTCCCAAGAGCCATTCTGCTTCTCCCAGAAAAGATCCCATTAGGGTTTGCTATTTGGTTTCTAGCACCCCTTTGACTTTTCGTGAGGATATGTGTCATCAGTGGATCCAGAAGCTTTTCCTGGAGGGACTAGAAGTTCAAGGGCCCAAACAGGCCTCTAATTTATGTGTGTTTTAGCAGCAACCTTCAAAAATCAATTGCTCAAAAACTGGCAGAACTGTTTAGGGCTAGTATGACCTTCCTTCAGACCTTTGCATCAATTACCCTAAGGATTCTCTCAACTAAAATTAAAAATATGAAAACTTTTAGGTTGGCAGTTCCTCCCAAACTGTCCAACTCAAGAATGGCATTTCTGGATGGGGGAGGTTCGTGTGTGGGTGGGAGTGTACCAGCTAAGTTCCTAGTAAGACACAAATGACTCTTTCAAAAGCTTAATTGAGGTGTGTTTAATGAAGAGCTAAGCAAGACAAAGGAAATCAATGGGTGGCAAAGGATGCATGGGCGAGCCTCAGTAGAAAGTGGTTGGCTCCTCTGAGACTGAAGGATAAAAAGAAAAGGGCTGTTGCTGGAATTCCAGGAGCCCTAAGAACTGCAGTTGCAGAAGAGTGGCCATGGGAGGGGTTGGGTCTTCAGAGGAAGAATGAAGCTCTTTCCAAACCATAGCCTAGAGGAAATAAATGTCCAGATCTCTCTTTCCTCTCACTTTTGATCTCTTTGACCTCTTCTCTTTGGCCAACCCTAACACAGAGGCTGGATCAAGTCATACACAGAGGTCATCCAGAGACAAAGAAGGTACATACGGGAGACAAGCGGATCCAAAGAGGCAGTGGGAGAATATTCAACAGAGAAGGGAAGCTGGTGGGCATGGATCTGTTATATTTGGGTCACATCTGTCCTGAAGCCAAGCCACAGTTCAGGTGTACTGGGAGGTCATAAATGGCCTGAGCCAAACAAAAGAACCAGGCTAAGAGAATGATTAGGAAAGCATAAGGAAAGTAAGCCAGAGTCAAAACTGGAGACCAGCTGGAATAACCAAAAGGCAAAAGGGATGGGACAAAATACATTGCAGCCAGTGACAAAGGCAGGCTAGTTACTTTAAGATGAGTCTCAGTGTTCCAAGGGTTCTGCCTCAAGGTCCCTTTCAAACTGATTTTGATACTAAGTAGGACACAGGGTCTGAGGCAGGTTCCTCCTAAGCAAAGCATGGCCATGCAAAATTAAGGCCATTCATAATATAGTAACAAGTACAAATTTTCACAGGCCACATGTGAAATTTCAGATTTAAAGTTCTGTTGATTCCGGGAGGCCACGGTGGCTCAGTGGCAGAGTTCTCGCCTGCCATGCAGGAGATCCAGGTCCAATTCCCAGTGCCTGCCTGTGTAAAAAAAAAAAAAAATCTGTTGATTTTGGGTTTGCTCTCCCTTCTTTCTTCTTGGAATAGCACTTAAGTTTCTAAAAGTGTTTAAAGCAATATAGAATCAGGAGGCTGGGTCCTTGGGAGATGCTTTTGTGCCATACTGTCTTCCACTGAAATGTACAATACATAGGAGCCCCATGTACTGTCACCCCACTTTTGTTCTTGAGAAATTGGTCAAGATCTGGTCATTGGACACTCCTCACCACTCTTTGCCCTACTGGAAGGTATCTGGGGTCTTCCTAAACAGGTGTGTGGAACTCTCCCTGTCTTATAGGTTGGTCTTTTTCCTCTACAATTGCTGAGGGTGTTTGCCCATGGTATTCTCTCTTGGGGCAACCAGATGTGAGATGGAGCCGAAGCAGCCTCTACCGTTCAGTCCCTGATCTTATTGGTCAGGTCTCTCTCATCCATCCCTTCAAGCCTATCATAAACCTCCACAATAAGGTGAGAAAGCTTTTCCCTCATCTCTAATAACTTTTTTTCTTCCCCCATCTCAGCGGCTCATCCATGGCCTGCAAAAGACAAAGATAGGGGTGCAGGGGCTATGAGAACTCACCGAACAAATATTTCTGTCAAACCTTTCCGCCTAGCATCCAAATTGCAGTTTTCTTAAAGTTAAAAACCAGGAATTAGACGTCTTTGTTTTCCATTTCCTCCATTGGCAGCATCTACCACTTCTCGTCCAACTCATGTATGGTGATTCCTAAGCATAAGGGTCCTGAAATTAAAGGCTGATTACATGGGATATTTATATCATGGGGGTGGGGGCACACATATCACAGATGACATTGTGAAGGGGAGGAAATTTGTTTTTGAATTTTTAATACTTTCCTTTTCAATGCCTACACCCCAGAATTTTATGTTCTACAGTCTTTTCTTCAAAATCTACTTTCAGAAAAGTATCTGATGAAAACCCTAATGATACATACAGGACTCACAGCACTTAATACACTATTCTGTCTCCATGTACTTTAGTTTAAAGCAATAAATTTTGGAATAAAGGTACAATTTGACTTTTTAAAAAAATTCTCAGCTTTGGTAAATAGGATGGATGACAATGTTTTGGAATGAAGGGAGAGGTTTTCCTCGATTGTATAATTAAGATAATTTTACATACCTAACTGCTTAATATTAATTCAAATGTGTTTAGATTCTATAATATGCTATGGTAGGTAACTTTAAAGGAAAAATTGATCTTCATTATAACATTATTTTCATCAAAGCATTAATTTGAGTACTAGAATTTTCAGAATAAATCCAAACCTTCTAAATTAAAGGAATTTAAAATATATACAAACTTGTGTGTATATATAAACTTTTTGTTTGTTTGTTTTTGCATGAAAGGCACCAGGAATCGAACCCAGGTCTTCAGCGTGGCAGACAAGAATTCTGCCTGCCGAGCCACCTTCGCACTGCCCTATATAAACTTTTAATACCTAAAATATATAATGTGATAATATATATTTTCTAAGACAATTTAATAAAACTCATGGGATTTAAGAATATTAAGGCAAACATGATTTCTTAACTATCTTCCCCAAAGGAGGTTCTAGACTAGGGGTTTGTAAACTTTTTTTGTGAAGAGTCAAATAGTAAATATTTTAGGCTCTGTGGGCCATATGGTCTTTGTAAGAACTACTCAACTTTGCCACGGTAGTATGAAAACACCCTCTGGTTTATACTCCATTTCCTTGAAAGAAGAGAGAAGAAATATTTTTTTGAAAAATAAGTGAGTTAAGATTTTGAACCTACAGATGGTGCTATGATCCCATTTTGAAATTCAGCTTTGCTTTCAAGTTTAAATTCACAGGGAATAAAATGCAGCTCTTGACTTAACTTACTTTTATTCAGAGGTAATAAAATTGAATTATTTCTCTTTATTTTTGTATTTTGTATTATAATAATGGGAGAGACTTTATTTACTATGGGAAAAATCTACTATAGTCACTCTTTACGAATGCTAGATATTTCCTTAGACCAAATACTAATCAATTTTTCATCTTTTTTCTTTTAGATTTTTCTGCTTTGTCATTCAGCATTGGTTTGTCTATGACTCAATCAATTTACTTTGCTGTTGCTGCTCTGAAGTCAAATTGCTTCACTGAGAATTGGGTGATGAAGAGCTAAGGATAAAAAATTCCATCTGAGAACCATTTCAAACCCCAGTTTGTAATAATCAGGTAAAAAAAGATTTCCTGGAATTAAACCACAGGAACTCTGGTTTAAGTCAGAGCTGTCAACTGGGAAACAAATTTCCAAACATTTTGAAATTTAATTCATTTAATTTTTCTTGTAACTGGATTAGAAAATATGATTAAAAATACCAGGATATTGTTTTACTGGATCAGTCTGACTTTGAGTGAAGCAAATAGATACTAAAAGCTTAAAGAAGAAAAAAGAAAGATAGCTTTAGAGCCATTCACCCTTGAGGAACTTTCAAAAAAAAAAAAAATGCCAAAGAGTACATACACTGGAAATTTACAAAACAGAAGGAAAGATAGTATTTTATTTAGCTGTATTGTTATCATAGCTGCATTTTTACCTTATTTTCTGATTACATCAATGCTGGACTAATTTGAGTTGAAACCCACAAATAGAAATGAATTATTCGCCAAAGTTCTCTCTAAATGCTTTCCAACTTATTCTTTGAAAACCCCCTTTCCAGTGACCGAGTTGGAAATATTCAAAAAGTGGTGTGAATGGGGGTGGGAGGGTGGGGGAGAAAAACAAAAGAATTCTACAGAGTGCAAAGATTTATAAAATGATGATGACAATTTTTTTAAAGGGAAGAAAAACGAATGCCTCAAAAGATACAGAATAATAACAATTCATTTCGGTCACGTGAGATAACGTGTATGAAAGTGCTTTGGAAATTATGACATTTTATACAAATTTGAAATGAGTGCTATTAATGATTTATGCAACAATATACATATTATACTGTCTTAGAGCCTTTCTGAAACTATATCCTGGGATTGGTCTCACCATAAACTGAGGATAATAATGGAAAGATGGAAAATCATTTCTAAATGCTTTGAAATTTAGGATAGCTCTCAACAATGATTAAATCAGTATCTACATGAATAGCATAAAATAACAGAAACATTAGGAGAACCGAAGCTATGTAAAAAAAGAGAATTATACCTTTGTAAACATAATGAACATAAGTGTTTGGTGCTTTCTTCAAATTTGTTCCCACAAATAAATCCTTATTTTCTGAAGGAACCCCAATGACCCTGGCTACAAAACTATAACCACTCTCTTATTTCATTACTACTAAATTAGAGATTAAAACACTTCACATTAAGCCAGGGCCAGCTTTTGTTTGTTTAAATAAAAGTAAATTTCCTCTGTATGCCTTATATCTTGAAGTTACTCACTATAAATTTATATAAATTAGACATAATGACAATTAAATAAGAACTTCAAGCCTTATTCATCCCGTGGGAGTACTACTGACGTCTTTCAGAGAGCTTTGTGATTGCTCAGCCCTAAATATAAGCCCTATAAAATGATGGGCTTTGAAATGCTGGTCAGGGTAGAGTGAAGAGCAGAAGCCGGCAATAAGAGCCAACCCTTAGCCGGTTCCACATTCTTGTTCAATACTGAGGGCAGAGAACTGGAGTATTTCCCCCCTCATAGAACTTCAGCACCTAGACAGCTCCTTTGGAAAAGAAAGCTTCCACACAACATTACTTAGGTAAGTGAAAACTTTACCTTTTCTTCCCCTGCCTCTGTAACTTTTCGCAGGATATATTGCATTTTTCTCTGTCTTGGAAAGAATGTTACAGTGTTCCTCCTTTGCAACTGAGAAACACAAAAGTATCTCAAGTCACTCAGTAAGTATAGAAAACTCTCAACTTTCTTCACATGACTAGGTTTTCTGGAAGCTGCTTACCTTGCCTATGCTTTCACCACATATTTTTAAATGCATGCAACTGGGTTTTATTTGCTTATGTATGGATTTTTGACTGAAGGGTTCGTTAGGTATAGTTGGTTGTAAGTTTTAATTTTTTTAAGTGCTGTGCTTTCTAGTTCATATGTTGGTTGATTGAATGAACTTAGGCAGCATTTATTTTCCTCTTTATTTTATGTCACAAGAGAATCACAACTTAAACTGCTAAGTTTCTATCTAAAAACTATTTAGAGATGAAATGTTTAAATGGGTTAAATGCAAAAAAAAGAGAAGCTTTGTTTTTAATTTTTTAATTTTATTTTATTGCAAACCTATTTTAGTGGTAATATGGGGTTCAAAGATAATTTTTGTATTAATTGAGTTAAATTGTTCAAGGTCAGACCTAAGGAAATAAATTCAATATTACCTACTAATTAAAAAGAAAATAAATAGATATACAAAATCTTTGTATGCCATTATGTACATCTATGTTTAACAGAGTGAATAACAGTTAGACAATACTTCAGCTTTATGTCAGGCAGACACTAAAAACCTAAAAGTATAAGAAAGATTCTGTTCCTTGAAGCTGTTTACCTTGCCAGAAAAGATGCTTAACTTGGATGTGGCAACTGTTAAAAGTAAATTGTCCCTGGAGATATTTCCAACCCTCCAAATATTTGACATTAAATGTAAGGTACTTGGGCCAACTATGCACCTGGTGAGAGATAGGCCACAGATGAAAACAATCTTAATTTTTATTCAAGCACACTTCAGGGAAAGAATCTTCTGGGTTTAAATGGCAATCCTATTGCAAAATAAAAATTATTTTTTTCCAAACTCTGCAAGGGCCTTCAGAAATTACTGCTAGACATTCAGAATTTCCTTGCTGGTAGCACCTGTGGCTAGAAAGCTTACATGACTCTCTCCCTTTAGAGGCACAGAGATGGAAGCCAGAAGTAAGTCCTGGCTGCTTGTGCTGCTGACACTTTTCAGTGTGCTGTTCTCACAAACGCTGGCATGGCCTCTCTTTGGATCACCCTCTGCTCTGAGGTTAGTTCTCTTTAAGTTCAGACAGTTAAACATTGCTTCATCATCTAAGTGGGATTTTCCAATAAGTTGTTATTGACAATTCAAGTTATAAGAAATTAGATATTATTTATTTAAATCTTTCAGCTGATGTATTGAGCAAGGTTGTTTTTCAAAATTGGGTCGACCTGATTATTCTGAATCCTGGAATTCACTCTCAGGCATTACTGACCGTATCACGGTTTAGTTTTATGGGTGAAAGGGGTATTTGACTTTCCTTTCATTCAGAATAAGTTTTAGATAAGTAATGAGCTTTTATCCACTGTCATCTTCGTTCGGTTCCTGGTAGAAAAATAGATGTTAGCTGCCAGCCTCATTTTAGTTCCTGTTTAAGATCAGTTCATAGAACGGAAATATTTTATTACAAATAGTCATGATTAGTATTTGATTAGTGAAATGTATAAAATCATGTTGATAGGTAACTATATAGACAGAATCGATTTGCCAAGGTTACAACTTGTGGGATAATTGATTTATTGAGACATCCCTCCCTCTCACACTAGTAAATCCTAATGGACTTGGTTTTAACCATAATTCCTTAATTTTGATGTCTTATATCTTGTATTCCATATTTTAAATTCATGAAACATAGCATAACTCACATTTAAAGGCTTATCTGAAATTTTTAAAATATACTAAAGAAGTAGATAGTAAAGAAAAACTACTGTACCTTGATTTTTTTTTCTTCCAGTTTACAGACACCCCTTTTTGCCCATTCATGACTCTCTGCTCAAAGTAGACATATGTTCAGTTGAGTGAAAAATCTCTTACCTATTAGTGTTCTCTGAAAAATCTGCTTAAATCCACCTCCTGCATTGCTTTGATAACTAAATAGAATTGTTGTATCTGAATGGTTTTATCAGTGGATGAACAATTGCAAGAATGCTGAAGTGCATATTGATGGCTAACCTCCAGGCCCACCAATTTCTAGGTCAACAAAAGATACACAAGTGTCCAGGAACTGGCACACTCCTTGGAGATTAACACTAATGGTGTAAATATGCCTACATACATAATTTTAAGTGTATTGCTAGCCAAAATGTGTATGCATCCACAAAAAGAGCCATATTCCATTACAGGCACGATTATTCTCAGTTCTTTCAGAATAGCCTTGTGCATGCCTTAATAAAATTGGGTGACTACATAAGACTAGAAACCAGCAGATCCCACAAAATTCACTGAATTTGACTGACAATGCATAGATGGATGGATTCTTTTGACTTGACCAACATAGAGAAAGGTATCAGGCCAAGGTAAATCCGTGACATCAACCTGAGGGACCCAGACAGAGTAAAGAAACTCATACTCGGCTCTTAAGAGATGTTTGGAACAAATAATGCTAAAATAATAAAATATCAATTTTTTGCAGTTTTCATTTTGAATATTAAGAACATTTTTTTTCGGGTTCCAATTTTGGATAAAACTTCTCTCCCTATGAAACTTTTTGATTTTTGAAAACAACATATTATTAAGGGAGTGTGCATTGTTCAACAGTCAGGGTTGAACTAAGTAGCTCTTATATGTGATACATCCAGCTTGTACAGCATGTATGATGTCTGTATTATGGGATCATCAAGAATTTTACTATTTATACTCTTATAAACCACAAAAGCCGTTAAATTCAATTACAATTTCCATATTTTGTCAATGGATGATATCCATGATTTTAAGTACTTTATTCCAAATGTTGTAAAACCACAAGCACTGTCAACTGAGAAGATTACGTATTACATTTCTGTGTTTTTTCCCTACGTTGGGTGACAGAATGCCATTCGAAGGAGAAAATGAACCTGATCAAGGGTCATTGAAAGCAGACACTGACATCTTCCAAAATGCATTAGCTGAAAATGACACCCCCTATTATGATGTATCCAGGTGAGTTTATTTTTCTTGAGTTTTATTTTACAAAATATAGTTTAGAAATATACATGTTTTGCTTTATCTGACTATGAAGCTATTTCCAATGCATAACGCTACAGGTTTCCATATACCATGGCTTCATTCACTCTGATTTATTGCAGTTTATTCAGCTAATCATGATTTTCATGTTGAACAAGTTATGAATTGTTACAACGAGTCAGGATGAAGAAACTGTTCGCTTAAATTCTGTTGTGCACCATTTTAAGATAACAGATTTTACCAACTCATTACTAAATATATGTAACCTCAAGAATTCACGATGTTGATTCTCAGGCATGAGAATCTCATTGTAATGAAAATGTGTCTGATATTTAGAGCTGTCCACTAATGGAACTACTGATCTGGAGCAGTGTTCAGATACAACCTGCATAACTAGACTGAAGATGAATTATAAAACATTCCTCACTTGCATGGAAAAGTTAGACTATTTAAATCTAAGATCCTCTCTATGTTATGAGATTTTATTTTCAATTATTTTTTTCAAAAGAAACAACAAAACTTATATATTAGTAACAAAACATAATATTATGCACTTGCCCAAATCAGTATATTTTCCCTCCTTGTATGTATCTTCATTCAGGGTAGCAGAAGTAAAGCACCATAAATAAATAAATGGAAATTAGTTTTAAGTATGTTCTATTTCTTACACTAATATTTCTTAAAGAACAATGACTTTTAAAGTTTCTGCCAGGGAGAATTATTACATCAACACATGCTTTTTATTTATTTATTTATTTATTTATTTATTTATTTATTTATTTATTTATTTATTTGCATGGGCAGGCACCAGGAAACAAACACACATACTTTCTAAAAAACTAATTTCTCTGCTTTTTAAAACTTTGAGGCTGAAAATAAAGACTAGTCCTTGACACAAGTAACTAGAAAATATTTTCAGTAGGTTGTTAGGAAACCTATGGATTTGAGCTTGAATGAGAAAAAGCTTTCATAATAAGCCTTTCTTTATTTAATTAATGCAAATAACATTTTAGAAAACGATTTGCAAAATAATGGCTTTCTTTTATCTTTTGTTTTAGGAATGTCCGACATGCTGATGGAGTGTTCACCAGTGATTACAGTAGACTCTTGGGTCAACTTTCTGCCAAAAAATATCTTGAGTCCCTCATTGGAAAACGAGTTAGGTAAAGAGAATTTATTATTTTTATCAAATATATTATCAGTAGTTAACCGACAAATTCTTATTTACACTAACAATTTACTTTGTTCAAAATTGACAACTCTTCGTAATTTAGTTTAATTTAGTGAAATAAAAATAATCACATAGTCCTGAATAAAACAGGCCAGTACCATGGATTAAGGAATTAAGGCTTTCTAGCCATAATAATACTCATTGTTTCCAGACACACTTAGTTTTCTTGCTCTGCAATCATTTAAAAATCTGCAATCAAATTGAACTAAGCATATTAAAAAATAAATAAGGCACAGTATAAACAGAAGCAGATTTAAGGTCAACCATAGGACTTGATTTTACCTCCTGCTCAAATTAAGATTTGGGAGATCCTTTCTTTAAGAGACTGATAGCTGAATAATTACCTGGTACTGCTCAGGGCGGCTTAGCTTCTAAAGAAGCACTGATTTTTATAGAATTTTGCCTCCAAATAGCAGAACACAACTTCAGATGTCCCCCAATTTTTTTTTTTTTTTGATAAAGTGTTTGCTCAGTCAGTAAAGAATGTGTCTTAAGGTAGCCCCAGGAAATGTAAAATCATGTTGGCTATTCTTTGCTTCCCTGTTCTTAGGCTTAGCATTCTTTCTTTTTTAGTCATTTTGTGATAGAATAGGAACTGGACATTAGCGTTCCATTCCATCTGACTGCAGGAAATGTGGAACATTGGTGTATTTACCATTTCTTGTTAAAACTCTTACATTTCCTTTTCCTTACATTCCTTAGCAGTAATCTCTCAGAAGACCTTGCACCAATCAAACGTCACTCAGATGCAGTCTTCACTGACAACTATACCCGCCTTAGAAAACAAATGGCTGTAAAGAAATACTTGAATTCGATTCTGAATGGAAAGAGGAGGTAAAGACAAAGAGAACTTGCTTAAATGAGAGATGATGGTGGCTCTCAAAATATACTCTCCACCTAGAGAGTTATCTGACCTACTTTGAGATTGAACTATGACCCCAGCCAATATGAAACAGGAATTCTCAACCATGGCCGACATTAGACTGCCCTGGAGAGCTTTTAAAATACTGATAACCGGGTCTTCCTTAAAACTAATTGCAAGGAAATCCTTTCTTGGAGCAGGGCCCTAGACATTGCTATTTTAAAAAAAGAGCTCTCCAGTTGATTCCAAAATGCCACCAGGGTTGAGAACGAAAACTGTAAGAGACACCCAGTCAGAATCTAGGAACAGGTGTTAACAAAAGAGCTGATTAAGGAATGAAAATTTCAGTGAATTAGCAATTTGTTAGTGCATGGACGCTTCTTAAGTCTGCCTCTCATTATATGTGCATGTTCATAACCTTATTTTATTTTATTTATTTATTTTTTTAATTTGCATATGGGCAGGAGGCACCAGGGATCGAACTCCAGACCTCCAGCACGGCAAGTCGGAGCTCTGCCTGCTGAGCCACGGCAGCCTCCCGTTTTTTGTTTTTTTTTTTAACATAACCTTATTTTAACAAAGTAAACTAAGAGGTATTTTCTATTTTTAGAATCTATGAAACCTAGACCTCTCTATGGTATGTAAATATTGGAGTAGGAAACCTAGGAAGTGGGACTATTTTTCTTTTCCCATCTCATTTTATTTACATGGTGAGCATAAAAGCAATTCTGTTTGGGAAAGGGGATCAGAAGGATGGCTCTCTTTGCCCTCCAGATTATATCACTGTAAGTATAATATTAAACTCTTAAAGATTCATATACAATAACTAATCTCAAAGATAATCATTTTGTCCCAGTTCATTTTCCAGGGCATGGAGAACAACATAGGTCAGACATCATTGTTTCTTCAGGAGCTTTCTCATCTAAGAACCTTAACATACAGTTTTCTTTTTTCTTCCCTCAGCAGTGACGGAGAATCTCCTGACTTTCCTGAAGAGTTAGAAAAATGATGAAAAAGCTCTTTGGAGTAAAGCTGCTGACAACTTCTCCATGGTAGGTATATCTGTGCATTCTCATTCTTACAGCAACCACCCAATTATTTTAGTAGGTGAGAGTCACTTGGTTAGAAACACTTTAGGATTGAATTAGTTTTCACAATGAGACATGATCTAAGAGGGACACTTGTACCTGTAGTGACCAGTAAATGGCTCAAAATTATTCAGGTAATGTTCTCATTGCTTAGAAGATGAAGCTCCTAATGAGCGAACAGTTTGGTATGTGAAAGGTACTCTTACTTTACTCAGACTTATTTCTGTCGTTCTGATGAGATATAAAACAGAAGAGCCTGATTCTCACTAATAAGAAAAACTGGACTTCTTTTTAAGCATTAAGCCATCCTGCTTTTATTAATTTAAGGTTTCGTCTCACAATTGACTGTTATCATCTAATTGAAGTACAGGGAAACACAGTGCTACCAAATTATAGCATGACTCATTATTTTGAAATGCCAGGACAGTCTGAATCTAATTGTATTCCTTGAAACATAGCAAACCTCCTGTAGCAAAAGTCAAATTTAGCTTACTTGGTCTACAAAGTGAGTGCAGGTATATCCCCAATAGCATTCATTGTATAATATTTTCAAGTACAGAAAACAAGAGTAATTTTTTCCCTCTGTGCAGTGATCAGCTTGTTATCAAATTGTCTTGCTATAAACACAGGTATAAGACATATTTTTCCTAAGTTATGTTACATTAATCTTTGTTTGAGCTCATCAACATCTATTTATAATACTTGGCAAGTGCTTAAAGAAATTTCAAATCATTAAGATACCAGAGGTTGGCAAGTTTTTCCCTAAAGATGTTACAGAGTGAATATTTTAGACTTTGCAGGAGGCATGGTCTCTGGTACCACCGCTCAGCTCTGCAACTGGAGCATGAAAGCAACCACAGGCTATACCTGAAAATGGATGGGCATGACTGTGCTCCAATAACACTGCATCTGCAAAATCAGGCAGTAGGCTGGATTCCAACCCCTGACTAGGTCAATGAGATTAAACTAGTCCCATGTTCAGACTGGAGGCAATACATAGTTTTACCTCATTTCCTGATGTGGATATCCAAGGTTTCCCTGAGAATTGTCAACAGTGGAGAACGCGGCTGGGAAACTATCTGCCTGCCATTGTCCATTGCCCATGCCTCTACCCATAAGAGGAATATGGGGATAGGAGTGTTGCATATGCCAATTTCTCATCATATATAGACATTTCAGAGAAACAGCTCCCTGCTCAAAGGAAAATTAATCACATTCTTTTCTTGAAAAATATCTATCAAGAAAAGCCTTCTCTTTTAAATTTAGAAATGCAATAGACACCAAAATATAAAGGGAGATTCATCACTCTACCTTTTCTAAGTTATAAGTTCACTTATGAGTTTACATCTGCCATTTGTTTCTTTCCTGTTTTGAATGGGTGGCTTTGATCAAATACTTTCAGCAGGAAATCCTGTGAGGCATCCATTGTAAAAATCATAAATGGATGTTTATTAATTACCAATTAGTGAGCCCCTTCACAGTCCAATTCCTTTCTCACAATGAGTCCTTTGGAAGGTGTCCTCTGGGCAGCACAAGGTAAGATCCTTGGTCATAGGCAAGGGGTAAAGAGAAATAGATGTTTATCATAGAGTGGATAAGTGAATGAGATTGAGATTGTGTAAATAAAAATATTTTTATGCTTAAAACACTGTATTTTTCTTTTTCAGAATTCTTGAAGGAAGA
>PVIY010044798.1:0-19506 GCA_004026745.1 Myrmecophaga tridactyla | reverse complement strand
CATTCCTAACTCTCTCCAAAATGTTTCCTTTTTTAAAGGATTCCAGTAAACTGACCAACCTGGAATGCGTGGAGTCACATCTCCATCTAATCAAAGGTTAATATCCACAATTGGGTGTATCACATCTCCATGGAGGTAATCTCATCAGAAGATTCCAATATGCATTATTAAACCAGGATTAAAAGAAATGGCTGCCTCCACAAGACTGAATCAGGATTGAAACTCACTTTTCTAGATATGCATTATTTTCAGACTGGCACATTCTACCCTCTGAACCTTCAAAAAGACATGGTTTTTCCATATACAAAATGGTCACTCCATCCTAATAGCTAAAACAATTTCAAAAACAATGTCAGTAACAATACAAATACAATACACAGTCAGAAACAATGAAAAAATCTCATCAAAGTTAGCTACAGGCATGGTCTGTCTTAAGGCAAAAATTCTCCTCTGGCTATGGACCTGTGAAACTCAGTACAAGTTATCTGCTTCTAATATACAAAGGAGGGGCAGTCATAGGATACATGTTTCCATTGCTATAGGGAAAAATAGAAAGGTAAACAGGGGTTACTGGACCCATACAGTCCTGAAAACCTACAGGGCAAACTCCATTGGATGTCTTAATTCTGAGAGTCATTCATTTGTCCTCGGGACTTCAGAAAGTGACAGTCCCACCCTTTCCAAGGGCTTAGGCAGTAGCCTTGCTCTCCAAATGCTGGAGTGTGTTGCAACACTGGGTTTCCTTGGGGTGGGGGGGGTATCTTTTTCTCAGTGCTACCTTCTGTATACATTGTGGCAGCACCTGGGATCTCTGCCAACTCTGGGGCACATGCTCAACCCGTCTAGAGCAATGGGGTGGGGGTGGGGGGCAGTCAGGCTCTCTCCAATCTCCAGTTTATATGCTTTACTCTCTCCAAGGTCTGAGGTGACACAATTCTTCCTGAGCAGCAAAGCGAAAGGCCCCACCCTCTGCTTCTTAGGCAAACTCAGCATCGGCACATGTATAGGTCAGTCTGCCCTCCTGACCTGAAGTTTCCTGGCTCCAGACTTCCATGGTTCTGCCTCTGAAGACATTTTTCCTCCACTTTGTTCCTTTTTATTCCAGACTGGCAGTGGTTCCGTTTATACAGATCCCACTGTACTCTTGTTGGTTTTCTATGCAGTATGCTGGGATCATGCCCATCAGACAAAAAGATTTTTCTACAGATTCTTCCTGGATAACTCCATCTCTAATCTTGGCCTTTTCTGAAATGGCTGACTACTTCCATGTTTTATTAAATCCTCATGTGGGGCACTTTTCTCTGGGGTCTCCCTTTCTAGAAGCCCAGAGTTTTTTAGACCATCAATTTCTGATTTCTTTATACCCAAGAGTTAAGTTCTCAGCTTATCTTTTTCCTGTCACATTTAACTATAAGCTGAAAGGAGAAGCCAGGCTACCTTCTCCACATTTTATTTGGAAATTTCCTCAGCTAAGTATCCTGGGTCATTGACTTTAAATTCTAACTTCCACCCAACAGTAGTACTCAATTTAGCCAAATTTTTTGCCATTTTAAAACAAGGGTTGGGCAAGCAATGGTGACTCAGTGGCAGAGTTCTCACCTGCCGTGCCAGAGACCGGGTTTGATTCCTGGAGCCTGCCAATGCGAAAAATAAAAAAATAAAACAAGGGTCACGGTTCCTTCCAGCCTACAATGACACATTTCTCATTTCTGTCTAAAGCCTCCTCAGAGGTACCTCTAGAGTCTACCAATAGCCTCTCCAAAACATTCTAGGCTTTCTCTATCAAGTTCCCCACAATTCTTCTAGAGTCTTCCCCTTATCCATTTAAAATGCTGTTCCAACATGTTTGGTATTTGCAAATTGCAGCAGCTCCCCACTTCTTTGGTACCAAATCTGCATTAGTCAGGGTTCTCTAGAGAAACAGAACCATCAGGAGAGATCTGTAGATAAGAGATTTATAAAGGTGTCTCACAATCCTGGGAATGGAAGAGTCCTAAGTCTGTAGAGCAGGCTGTGTAGCTGGCGGCTCCAATGAAGGGTCTCAAGGAACTCCACAGGAGAGGCTCACTGGCTGAAGAAGCAGTGAAAGAGTTTCTCTTCCTTAAAAGCCTTCAACTGATTAGATTATCTCGTTGTGGGAGACACACCTTAGCTGATGGCAGATGTCAGCCACAGATGCAATCAACTGACTGATGAGATAGTACACCAGCATTTGGTTTATCAACGAGCCACAAAATATCCTTGCAGCAATGGTCAGGCCAGTGCTTCCCTGACCACACAACTGGGCGTCATCATTTGGCCAAGTTGACACCAGAACATGACCATTGCAAGTACACATTCAGTGATTATGGGGCAATGTGTCAAACTATTCAGTGTATTAGAACAAATCCTTAACTTAGCAGTCAAAGACTGATAGGCCTAAACAGTGTCCTCTACTCTACTAATAACCAAAGAATAATGTAGTCATGGAATTAGAGAATTGGCATAGTGAAAGATTTTAGGAAACAAAAATGTTGTTTTCAAACTTAGTAACGTAACTGAAAAGTTTGTGAAAAGTTTGAATGATCTCCTGTGATCTTAGCACAGGAGAACGAGATGTGTGTATTTATGTACTTTTTCACTTAAATTAGAGCCAAACTCTTTTTTTGTGTGTGTGGATAAACTATCAGTAGTTCTCTATTTCCTTCATAGTGATATAAACTTCAGTTTATAAGAATCCTGATCAAAAAAGGATTGGCATGGGCGGCTGCCGTGGCTCAGCAGGCAAAGCTCCAACCTGCCGTGCTGGAGGTCTGGAGTTCGATCCCTGGTGCCTCCTGCCCATATGTAAATTAAAAAAAAAAAAAAAAAGGATTGGCATGATCTACAAAAATTTACTCTTTCTGTCCTTTGACACCTTAGAGCCTCACTCCTTTGCCTCTTAACAGATTAAGATTCTTCCTCCGTTTACCTTAATAAAACAAATACTTTGGAATGTTAGGTCATTAATACCTGATTCCTTAGCAAGAAAAGTATAAAAACTATTGTTGGTTGGGAAAGATGCTTGTGGGCATAGGCTTTGGTCTACTGTCAGGTGAAAAAAAAATGTAGCTTGGACATCAAAAAGCTCCATGGTTTTTAAAATGGTCTATAACATGTAAAATCTAACTTAGCTCTTTTGGTCAGAAGTATATGACAAGGGCCTCTGGGTGTCTCTTGATTCTTTGTGAGGCATGGTTCATTCCATCTTCTACATTCTAGAATGCTCTGCTTCCAGCTGTGCTCTTAGCCAGTGTGTTCATTCTTCTTTTACGTCTCAGGTTAAATGTTACGTTCCCAATGAAATAGTTGAGACTGCTCTATTTAAGATATGTCTTCAATGGTCTCTTACGCTTTTATCCTCTTTCTCTCCTTTATCAAACTTATAAGATTTTTAAATATATCTATATTTAAAAAGTACTTTGAAGAAGGATGATACTTATCAAGTTCGTTGTTGGCTCTTCAGTTCCTAGAACTGTGCTTGGCATTGAATGAATACCTTTGAATAAGATGCTTGAAGGCAGAAGGATGAGCAGGCTTGTAAGTGCTGCAGTTATTGTATCTAGCAAGAGAATGCATCTCAAGTTATGGTGCCCCTGCTAAGTAAGAAATTAACAGATTAACTTTAGATAAACTGAGCCAGTAGCCATTGGCATAACACCATATTCTTGTTCATCACTCAGGATATGAGTGTGAAAGAAATCTATCTTCTGGAAGAAGTTTCAAGTAGGCCAGGGGATATCCCAATAAACTGATTATTATCAGACTGACAGCCTTGACCACCTAATGCCTGGAGAGAAGCAGCAGATTGAGGCAGAGGCTCCTATACTTAAAGGCCTGAGACTCTGTAGTTAAGCAAGCATCTCAAACCTTCCATGCAGCTGAGTAGCTAGGGGCTGGCAGGACTGGTGGTTGAAGTGTGTGGTGTGTGTATGCATAACTACCTTATAGAAAGTTTTCTGAATGTTGGTTTACATTTTCTTAGTATGCTGCTGGCAGGGTCACATTTCATTCTTTATCCATATGAATATCCCATTATTGCAGCACCACTTGTTGAATTTTTGTTTGTTTTTTTGGGAAGTGCATGGACTGGGAGTCGAACCCGGGTCTCCCACATGGCAGGAGAGAATTCTACCATTCCCCTACCCTTGAGCCCCCATTGGTTTACTTTTGAAACCTTTAGTTGTATATTTCTTCTGACCTATAATCAGCTCCTTTCCCAGGCAAAGTTTTCTGTGAGGGATGACGACAGTTCTGGTAATGAATGGTGCTGAGGATAGCACAACATTGGGACTGTAATTAATAGCACTGAATTGTATACTTGAAAATGGTTAAAATGGGGAAACTTTGTTCTGTTATGTTACCACAATAAAAAGTTAAACAAAAAGACAGATGAAGGCCTCTAGATCAGAAATCTGCAACCAGTTAGGTGGTGTCTGTAGTGGGTAGTGGCCCAGGAGGAAGCTGAGGGGTGGATTGAAGGTGAGCAGTGAGAAAGAGGAAACAGGTTCCAGAAGTTTGAAGTAGAGTCAGTAGGGAAAATGATCCCTGATTAGATGTGGCAAGTGAGGGAATGGGATCCTAGAGAATTGACCACAGGCTTTTGACTTGGGTATGTGGGGAGATGGTGGTACCAGTCACTGGGATGGAAAAAAAAAACAAGTCTGAGATGTAGATATGTGGTTACAGTGAATATGTGAGCCTTGTATCATAGAAAAATATTGACTCTGGTGTGCAAGATTAAGACAATCTACCATTGTTGTGTTGGCAAGGACACAGAAGACAAGCTGTGGAACAGTGCTTATGTAATGAAAAATAATCTGAAAACTAAAGGTGGATTTCTATGTAGTCTTTTTTGGTGTGAGTTGAGTGTTAACAATTACATATTTGTGTATCTTTATAGACATAGAATCATCCTGAATTTTGCAAATGCTGGTGTTTTGTTTTGTTTTTTTTTGGCACCTGTTTTTGGAAATTAAGTTCATCAGCCACATGAAATTTCAGCAAGTTAATTGTATCAAAAATCTTGTTTGTTATTCTTTCTTATTAGTCTAAACTCTTTTTTCCAAGAATGGAAGACTTAACCATTTTTTCAATAACATAAAAAATGAAATGGGAATATATAGTATAACTGATAGACCACATACATCAATGCAGTACACTTTAAAATTGATATATTGTATTTGTATTCCCTCTCCACGTTGATGCCAGCCTCAAATCACAAATATTTGGCACCTT
The DNA here is from genome assembly GCA_004026745.1 of Myrmecophaga tridactyla. Classification (NCBI taxonomy): domain Eukaryota; kingdom Metazoa; phylum Chordata; class Mammalia; order Pilosa; family Myrmecophagidae; genus Myrmecophaga; species Myrmecophaga tridactyla. Next base: position 14,250 of record PVIY010044798.1, on the reverse strand, counting down.
CACTTGAAATCTTGCTGGGGGTGGCCTTGATTTTTTTCCAATTTTGTGTAAGTATGCTTAATTTTAGTTCAAAGTGTTAGCAAGTCTTCTAGATGTAGAGAATTACAGCAAATTCTCTAAACACCTCTTCAGTATTAATGCTGATATTTTAATCTCAGTTTTTATATATCTTGTGCCTTATATTTTGATCCCAGATACAAAAGGGGAAGAAAGGGATTTAATTATTAGAACTCAAAACACCAACACAGGAACAGATTTGAGTTTTTTTTTTTCCATTTAAATTAATACAGTACACATTTTACGTATTTAATCCACATGTGGAAACACTGAAATGCATAATAGTGTGCATACATACATATGCACGCACTGAAGAATCCACATAAACTTTGTGTGAAGTAATCTTTTTTCCATATCTGATAAGTCAGCTCAGTTGGAAAATTATAGACTTCGGCTCTGATTGAAGTATGATATTCATAGATTCCAGTTATATATGATTTAAATGTGATTGAATATTCTATATTTTCCCAGCAACATTTTTGGAACACTTTCTTAGTAAAGGGTCTGTGTACTTGTTACACTTTGATCAAGAAGAAGCATAACCAAAAATATATTAAGAACATTAGAGAGCTGATTCTGCACTATAGTCTTCGTCTCTGACAACTTATTTTAATTAATTTATTTATTTAAATTATTTTATATCTAGTCTTAGTTTTCAGGAAATCTCCTTACAGTAAACCTGTTCAAATTAATTTGCAAATATTTAAGAAAGATCTGGATCTTTATATAAAGCATAGTTTTAAAAGACTTGTCTTGATATCTCTCTACCACTTTTCTCACTGAGTTCAGTTTGTTAATATTTAGAAGCTGAAAAGTTGATGGGATTTATTAATAGTCCAGCAGAATACTTTTGTGTTAAAATGATGGCAAGAACATACATTTATTCAGTTAAATTGGAAACAAATCTGGAAATATCCATAGAATAAAATGGTGATTTCAGTCTTCAACTTGTTTTATTTTCAACAGTGTTCGATTTCTCCTGTTTTAGATTCCTTTTCTATCTACATTGGTGAAAATGTACAGGTTTTCCTTGTATATCTCACATCTCCTAGGTCAACAGCTTTGCCTCACATACATATCTATGTGCATCCTTCATCTTCTTCTCTAGTTGAAGGAGTTTGCATTTGTATTTCTAGCGCTAATCTTTCCTCTCAGCAAGGACTGATATATTCTCCTATTTGACGTTATTACCCAGTTTGTTTGTTTTTTTTTCCTAAAGGCGCTTGACATCTCATCCTCTTTCAGCTTTCCTCTCAGAATCCCCACTGGTCCTCCAGCTTCACATGTCAGAAATCAAGGAAGGCTCCTTGACAACTCCTTGTTCCTCCTGTTCTATATCTGGTCCTTTCTCAGGCCTAATCAAATGTCTTTTATACATCTTTAATACATTTGCTTTTACACTGTCCCCAGCCTACTGCAATGATCATTTTGTCCATTACCAAGGGTGATTTAACATGGGTGTAATCTTCCATCAACATATTTATATATTTGCAGCAAAATATGAGGAGAAAATTGCCAGGACTTGGGTAATTTGGCCCTGTGGCTGTGGAATGTTATATAAGTAACAGGGTTTTAGTCAAGAAACTGTTGAGTTCATTAAGCACTTGTTAACGCTGGATATATTAGTGTCCATTAAAGATTATCTTGCGACCGTCTATAAAACAGAAATAACTTATTCTTTTGGTTATTGCTTATGCCAAAATCATGTACTTTTACCAAGATGAAGATTTTCTATTATTTGAAAACATAATAAATATAATATGTAAAGCCTTTAGTAGAACATTTTATTCTTATACTTTCTGCTCTGTGTATCTGACGTTCTTTGGAAGTCTTGGTGAATTGTGAACAGTGCGTCCTAAGAGAAGTCATAAAGAGACATAAATTAGGGCGAGAGTGCTTGGCATCTGAATGAGGTCAGCATTTAAATCCTAAATTTGCCCCCCCTTTTCTTAAAAACACTTTTTATTATGAAATATAACATATATACAAAAAAAATAAATTTCAAAGTACATTATAACAGGTAGAAATAGAACAGGTTTCAGAGCTTGTTATGGGTTACAATTCTACAATTTGAGGTTTTTCTTTCTAGCTGCTCTAAGACACTGAAGAAAAAAATATCGATATAATCATTCAGCAGTCATACTCATTTGTTATAGCCTTTCTTCTTTGCTATAACTCCTCCTCTTCCTTTGACCCTTCTCCTAATCTTTGGGGGAACTTGGGCTATGCCCATTTGAAATTTTTCTTGTTGGAAAGGTCTGTTGATAATATGGGATAGGAGGATGGAATTAGTTGATGTTCTTGGAGAGGCTGGCTCCTCTGGGTTTTAGGACTTACCTGACCTAGGAACCATCTGGAAGTGGTAGGTTTCTGGAAAGTAATCTTAGCGTGTAAAACTTTTGTAGAATCTCAGATACAGCCCTAGGTATTCTTTAGGGTTAACAAGAATGATTTTGGTTTGGGCGTTTAGCAAACCCTGGTAATTAGCATTATGGAGCTGAGGCTTGCATAAGAGTAGTCCCGGCCTCTTGCTTTTGTGCAATCTTGCATCAGTTGGTTAATTGCTTCCCACCTCAGTGTATCTTCACCTACAAAAGAACAATAATGAGTACCATCTCTTAGGTTATGAGGAATTCCAACTAGGATACAATTCAGGAAGCACTTCTATGATACCTAGAGCATGGTGAACAGCAATGAAACAATGTTTCAAATTTTATTTTAATTTTCTTTAAATTGTACTACACCAGAAAGATTAGGACCTAATTTAATGCTAAGTAGTCTTAATTCCATTAACAAAAGTAGTTTGTGTATTGGTTTGCTTTATTAATATATGCTTTAAAAACTTAACATGTTCCTTTTATTAAGGTTCTTTAAATTCTTTATGAGAACTAGTTAGGACATGAATTATAAATGACTTAGCTAACATCTTGTTCCTATCTTTCACATGATTGCTAACAATTTGTCATAACTGTTATCCACTACCTTAAAAAGGGCACCTCTACTAACGTGATTATCTTTATACTGCAATAGTAAAAGGTCCATTATGCAAATTGTGCAATTGTTTATTAAATTTCAAACAACCTGAACTTGGAATCTGGAAACTTAAAGTACCAATAAAAAATAATTTGCCTCATCAGATGTAAAGGCCATGCAATTATTCTAATTTTTTTTCTATGTGGACAGTTTTGTGCCCAATTTTCTTCACATATTTTATAAAAACATATGGAATAGCTTTTTACATCTTCCATCAAGCATATGGCAGTTGGTGAGAAAAGAGATCATAAGACAACATTAAAAAAAATACATTAAATACTTTCAAGATGTGTAAGGGAAACCAAATGCAGATTTTACATGGCCTGGTATTATTTAGAAAGAGTGAAAAATCATTGGATTCAAAGATTCATCACACTTTTCTTGATCAAATTCTAAATATGCATGAAAGTTAAAGCAATAGTTTGTATTTTCTGTAACTTTCATGATGCAAGAAAAGAATCACTTAGCTTAACGTTAGACTATTTGTAATATAAATCTGAAAATATTTAAGTTGAAAAACAACATACAGTTCTTCTGGAACAACAGCTATATAACAATCATATAATAATCACATATTGCTGTAAGTTGGAAATGTAAAACCTTATGATCATTAATATCCACAAAGAAAATGTGATAGGCAAATCAAACAGGAAGAAACAGAGGAAATGTGGGGAATTTTCTTTAGAATTTTTCTCATGTTCCTTTAGCATGGAGTCTAAACATGTTAAACAATGTTTACTTGTATACCATTGTAGGAAAAAAATTATATAGCTTCCTAAGTGCCAAGGGCTATGCTAATAACTTTATATACATTTCCTCATTTGATTCTCATAGCTTCATTATGCAGTGCTGTCATAGAAATCATAATATCTCCTTTTTCCTGTTGAGGAAACTGAAGCTTTAAAGATATTTAGATAAAAGTCTAAGATCACCCTATAGATTGGCAGAGTTGGCGTTTGATCTGTCTTTGGCATTTTGAGTTCATTTTCTAAGACACTAAAGTATACTGATCTTTCATATAAGAAATATATTGATAAACCAGGAGGTGATACGATTGTATCTTGTAGCTTTCACTATAGTAACGTATCTCTGAAATTATATATCTTGTTTCAATTTAATTTCAAAACAACTTGAGGAGATCTAATATTATATGAGCTTTATAGATAAACAACCTAGGCTTAAAAAAGCTATTTACATTTCAGTTCTAACAGTTAAGTGGTAGAGTTGAGATTTAAGCCTAGGCCCTCTGACTACCAGTACCTTCTGATAGGTTAATATTCGGTTTGTGTGAGCTGTTCAACTTACACCGATATGCATTACTTTTTTGGTATATTTCCTCCTTTTAAGAATGCCAAGGATCTCGGAGATTGCTGAGTTTCCTCCCTCATTTCAGTGGAAACTTGTTTTCCTCCTATCAGATAAATTACTATAGATATTAAAAAAAAAATTGAATCCAGCCTTCGAAGACCCCAAAGCCTGATAAAAGATAGACAAAAGCCAAACAGTTATAATGCAGTGGTATAAGTACCTTCCTAGTAGGGGAAACAAACTGCTATGGGACACTGCGGGTTGCAGGGTGCTGGGGTGGCATTCTGCCTTGCAGCTTTGTGTGGAGAAGTCTAAAAGGAGATGCTATTTTGAAGCCCTAGGATGTAGTAAAATGAATTTGCTCTTAATCTACTAACCAATAAATGGTGTGTTCTAATTCTTTGAGCTAATCAACTATAAAATGATTCAGTCGATGAATATACCTTCAGTTGGTAAATATGCTTTAAGGCACTTCCCTTGCACGTCTTGATACTGGCCCTGGTTTTTATGATTTGGCCTCTTGCCTCAACGAGGAGATCACAATTAAGTCAAAGAAATGAGAGGCAACATTCCAAAAGAATGTTAACTATTAAAGGCAGGGAATTTTCTGCTCTGCCCACGGGTGTATTCCAAGCTATTTATAAAGCCTACCTTTCAATAAGCACTAAACAAATGTTGAGTAAATGACTAAGTGTGGAGGTAAAAATGGACTATATTTGACACAGGATCCATTTGGAGTCAAATCATTTCCTCTAAAACCAACTTTTGGGACTTTGGGGAATAAATGCATGCAACTTTACATAGAAGCTATGAAAATTAAAAACAATTTATATGAAATGTAGGTTCCTTAGTAGTTAGTTATAAAAAGTTAACCATACTTACAATTGATAAGTCATATAAAAGTTGTTAGCAGTATTGGGAAACTTGCAAGCCCTGATGAGTTTTAGAGACAGTGAGGTGTTTAGTGGGTCACAGAGAAGAGCAGTGAATTGAACTCCAGTGTCGTGGATACAACTTTGTTATATTTCTGGCTCTTGATTTTCCTATAAACCTCAAACAGTTATATCTTATACAGATTGAGGACATAGAAACTAACATTGTGTCAGGCATATAGCAGGGATTCCATAAATGTTGTCTAGCTAATGAGTGTTATCTAGCTAATTGAAACAATAAGGGTTTTCTTCTAGCTCAGGAGAAAAAAGGTGAGCTAAAGAAAATACATACATATATATACGAGTGTACATATATACACTCAATTTGAGAATATATATATATACACACTCAATTTGACTGTACATACATATATATGAGTGTATATATATATATATACACACACACACTCAATTTGAGAATGGGGAAAAATAATGAATTTTGTAAGTTTGTATGAAATTAGAATATGTTGTTTCAAAATTCATGTAGAAAGCCGTAACAATTTTACACGGTAAAATAATTATGATTCTACAGCCATCACTAACTTTGCTTAAAAATATGTATTAACTATTCTGCGATTACAACTTTTTATTGGCAATGTATTTAATCCCTTTAAAAGTCAATTACAGGGCATTGTGATGGTGACTCAGCAGGCAGAAATCTCGCCTGTCATGCCAAAGACTCGGGTTCAATTCCCGATGTCCGCTCATGGGAAAAAAAAAATTACAGGGTGGTGCAACGGTGGCTCAATGGCAGAATTCTCTAGCCTGCCATGCTGAAGACCCAGCTTCCATTCCTGGAGCCTGCCCATGCCAAAAATTAAAAAAGAAAAAATAGGGTGGGCCATGGTGGCTCAGCAGGCAGAGTTTTCACCTGCCATGCTGGAGACCTGGATTCAATTCCTGGTGCCTGCCCGTGCAAAAATATAAAATGAATTTAATTAATGAAATAAGAAAAGTAAATTACATTAATACTCCTATTACATATCCTTCATAGACTAGGAAAGTGAGATTTAAAGAGGTTAAATAATTTGCCCTAGGTCATATATACTGGAATCTAGGGAATAGATTCCCAAAGATTTATCTACCAAGCAATATTTCTTGAAGCTTGGGTCATGGATACATTTGCATCAGTACCTGTGGTATTCTTAATATATGCATTTCTGTGTTTCTCTCGAGAAACACAGCATCAGAGCGGTTTGTGCTGGACCCAGGAATCAGTATTTTAAAAAAGAATCCATCACAATTTGAAAAAACATTTCACCATAACATCAGAATTCTGATGCTAGCCCAATGTTTTTTTTTAAAACGAATTCTTTAATTTTTTTATTGTGAAATATAACATATACACAAAAAAGTACATTTCAAAGTACAATTTAATAAGTAATTATAGAACAGATTTCAAAGTTTGGTATGGGTTACAGTTGCACAATTTCTGTTTTTTTCCTTCAGGCTGCTCCAAGACACTGGAGACTAAAATATCAATAGAATGATTCAGCAGTCATCTCATTTGTTAAACCCTAACTTCTACTTTATAACTCCTCCTCCTCCTTTGATCTTTCTCCCAAGCTTTAGAGGTATTTGGGTTATGCCCATTCTAACTTTCCATGTAGAAATGGGGTGTCCACAATATGGGATAGGGGATGGAACTGGGTGATGTTCTTGGAGAGACTGGGACCTCTGGGTTTTGGAACTTATCTGGCCTAAGAGTCATCTGGAGGTTTGAGATTACTGAAAAGGAAGCAGCGCATGCAATCTCTGCAGTATCCCTGAGCCCTGGGTGCTTGTAGTGTTAACAGGAATGACACTGTTTGGGTTTGGCAAACCATGGCTAGTAGCCATACCTAGCTGAAGCTTGCAAGAGAGTAGCCTTCAGAATAGCCTGTAAACTCTATTTGAGCTCTCTCAGCCACTGAGATAGTCCAATTCTTTTTATTCTGACTAGCTATCCTTTTTTTCATCCAAAAGTGGAGAAAATAAAGGTACCACTATTCAAAAGATGTTAGTCACCATGAGCCATGTCCTTCAAGTTTTTCTTAAGCTAGAAGAGGGTGTAGAGAACAGTTTAAGAATTTTAATGATTATTTTTTCCTTATTAATATTCTCAGACTGAGGAGTCCTAATCCTATGGCTTTTTCATGGAGTCATTCCACAATTGTGACTTTCCACACTTTCCTGAGACTTTCCCATATATATTGTATCTTTAATTTCACTAGCAATCACACCGCAACGCATTGCAGATGGGGCCTCACAATTTCACAGTTGAATAAGCTGACGTTTAGCATTCATTTCCTGACCATCCTGCTATTGCCTACTAGTTTCAGTTCTTTTGTGCATATTAAGGGGAGAAAAAGCCAAAACCATTGTTTCCTCTTCCTGGATTGGAACTTTGAGCTCGAATTCATCATCCTAAAACTTAATGCTAAAATTTATTCATCCTAATTGAAATAAAGCACTAAGAATATGAAGTGTTGTGATTCAGAAAATCGGTTTGATCACAAGCCATTAAGGCATCAATTCATTATAAATTTGTACTGCTCTATAGCATTCCTTAAACACACAGACCCATATATACATAAAGCCAAATCAATTATTTTTTGTAACAAAATTCTTTCACTACCTCTGAGACCATATATATATATATATATATATATCCTGTTTATAGGAAAACAGAAATGTATGACAGACTTAGAGAAAGTATATGCATTAGAAATTACTAGCTGGAATGAAACTAAATTATTCTGATATCCAATTCAGTGTATTTAAACCTTTTAACTGTGCTCAGCTGAGGCTTGGTGGAGCCACAGAGATGCCTCTGAAAGCTCAGCTCAGCTTGTGATGGGAGGATGAATGGACAGTAAACACTCAAGTCCCTTCATCAAAATAGCAGTCTCATCTGCTGTAATCTGCATTAAAATCTTACTTAAGGAAAAGATGCTGTGGTTAAAATGGGGTTGAAAACCAATAAGTAATAGACAATAAAAACTATCATCGGGATTCAGATCAATAAAAATAATTGTTAGTTAATAAGGCAACTTCAAAAACACTGGGGCTTAGAACTGTTAACATATTCATCAGAGGCCTCTGCTCATTCTTTTCTTCATTCCAAAGCCATCTATAGCATCTCTGATTAATCAGAAAGAGAAAATAATGCAAGCCACTGACTGTTACTTCCCAGTCTTCTTCCCAGGAGTGACACAAGGTACGTCTCACAATTCATTGCCCAAGAACATCTCATAGTCTGGCCTAATTTCAAGAGATGGGGAAGTATATTCCTACTATGTGCCATGGTGGAGGGAAATGAAATAACAGAAACCAGGAGGAACAACCACTGCAAGAGCCACCTTTGTGTAAGAGATTATGTGAAATAAAACAGAAAATATGAACGTTGAAACAATCTGTAATCTCGTGAATCTTAGGCGTAAACAGGTTCTGATGAAAGAGGAATGATAAATGAATCCTGTGCATCTTCATCATACTGTGAATGTATAAAAGAATATGCCAGAAAACAAAATGAAGCATTACTGGAAATGACTTTCAAGGCAATTGATTACATGTGCCATTGTCAAATCCTTCAACCTCTCTGTTTTCCAATCTCCATGTTATACATGCTAATTAAACTTACTACGGCAAATATGAATATGTTTATGACAATGATTCTCTCTTCCAGGGAGAGAAAATACTATTTTTTAAAAAAACCTGCTCAATTTGCATGATACAAGTCAAAAATCGATTTTCTTAAACTAGTACTTAATTAGATTCAAAGTAGCCACGTTTTTAGATTACCAATTTTTTAGCCAGAAAGTAATTTGTGCTTCTAATTTAACATACCTCCATCAAGTCTGTGACCAGTGCATCATTTTATTACTTTATCAATACCACAGATCTGAACCAGATGAATAGATTGATATCCAAGAAGAATTGTAAGAGTCATTTATCATTTTAAATACCCATTGACTACTGTCAAGCACTGTCAAAGGCACAGGGACAACAGAGGTGAATAGACCAGTATTTCCACAGGGCTCACAGTTCCCTTAGGGAAGTCAGATGTGAGATATTGTCAAAATATATGACCATATTATAATAGTTACAAAAGCTGTATTAAATGCTTTTAGGTTCACCCAATTGAATGAACAACTCCACATTTCTGCTTAATGTATAAAGTGATGTGGACAAGAAAGGAAGGATAGGGAGTGAGATAAATTATTTTATAGGAGATATATTTGGTCTTACAGAGGATGTGAGGATAGGGACAGTCTGATTCAGGTGGTCTGTCTAAGCTAATGAGAATCCCAGACTGTTGGGATCGAGGTCATGGGCATTAGCACAGAGGTTTAGCACAGTAAATAAGAATGAAATCTAATGAAATCACTGACTCTTGATCCAACAAGAATTAAAGTTGTAGCTAACTTGAGAAACATTTGTGTCACTATGGTTTGCCAAACCCAGATAAAGAACTAGTTTGAAATTCAGGAATCTGAATAGAAAAATTAGAGATTTCTGCATTGATAACACTGGAAGCCACAGGAATGTACGAGCAGATCCTTCTGTCAACAAATTCTATTTCAGTCACAATGTTGTTTTCCACACGTTCCATTGCTCAGGATTCAGGCAGAAAACTTGTTTCCATGCCAGGTATTAAATGGAGGAAATTTAGTATGGGGAACTAGTTATAACTAATGTTGGAAAAATTGAAAAGGCAAACAGGAGCCGGTGAGACAAACTCGAATTTTATGACTGGATGGTGGCTTCTAGCACACTTAGTAATGTGAAGAAACCAGAGGAATGGTGACACCAGCCAAGAGCTGGGCCACCCACTTGTTACTAGAACTATGTATTATAGTTGAGACAGTGGACAAGGTTGCAGCCTGCAGTATGGTGCAGTGGGGAGAAATATCCTGGAAATTCTCTTCTGCGTGTTTCTGATGCCTCCCATTGACGATTCCTAGCCAATTCTCAGGAGGTGTTGTGAAACGAGGTCTTCAGGAAACAGTCTTCTGAAATACACAATAGAGCAGGAAAAAGGCAGGGAATGCATCTTCTGGTAAAAGAAAATGAGTAGTACAGGCCACGTTTTTGCTGCTCCGTATCCATTTACCTTTCTCTCCATATTGAACTGTCATGACAGATATGTAACTCTTTGGCCTACCATAATGAAATTGTTCTTCCTATAAATTCCCAGCAGCCCCTGTACGTATCTTAAGTGCAGGATCTATGAATTCAACACAGTACTCCCTTTCGGGTCTAGATGTGACTTCCTTAATGTTCTTGGTTACTACTCATATCAAATAGTAGAAGAAGGGATGAGAAAGATAGAAAAAAAAATCTATCCATCTAACTAGCTGTTATAGTCCTAGTTTCCATAAACATCAATAAAATGTGAGACCATGATTGGCGGCTATTCTTTCACTGCCAGTACCTTGTTCCCCTTGTTTCTCACATTCATCATAATTGCTTTCAGCATCTGAGTTTTTTAGCTGGCTGGATGACCCAAAATAATTACCCAGTTGAGTGAACCAAACCATTTCTACAAGATGTGACTCTATAATGCTCCTGTTTTTTGTTGGTGGTGTTTTTTTGGGGGGGTTACTAAACTATTGTGTAAACATTCGCTATTGAACATGGAGTATTAGGAGGAATCCAGTGAATGCCCTGAATTGTAGACACATTCTTCCTTGCATAGCAGAAATTCAATTTCCCTTTTGTAGATGGGATTGGAACCCCAGCAGACTGCAACCCTCCTCTTTAGTTCAGTTTGTGAGGGGCCAGAAACAGTTGAGCCAATTTCTATGTGACTTCAATAGAAACAGTATTTTGTCTTCTGACAGAAACAGTTCTCCCTTTAGAACATGGACTACTGGACTAGCAGAACCAAATACTATAGGGATAGAAAATATAAAATCTGTCTTTCACTAGTTGTAATTGTGTACCCTTCTCCCTTTGTCCCTTGATTTCTGGCTCATGTTTTCTGGTTGTGGTAGAACCAGCACTGTATTTTGCAAGGGTTAGAAAACTTTTTCTGTAAAAGCCTTTATGCTTTGTGGACCATGTGCTCTGTATTACAACTACTTACCTCTGCAATTATAGAGAGAAAAGCTCCATAGAAATATGGAAATAAATGTACCTGAGTGAGTTTCAATAAGACTTTACTTAAAAACAGGTGGTTGGACCATTGGTCCATGGGACATAGTTTGTTGACCCCTGATACATTGATTTCTGGCTAAAGGCATATATTACTTTCTATGGAACTGGATTTTTTTTTTTTGTATGCTGTATGGCAGGGTCACATTTCATTATTTTTCCATGTGAGTATCCCATTATTGTCGCACCATATGTTGAATTTTTTGTTTGTTTTTGGTGTATTTTGTTTGTTTGTTTTGCTTGTTTGTTCTTTTTTTTTTTCTGGAAAGTGCATGGACTAGGAATCAAACCAAGGTCTCCTGTATGGCAAGTGAGAATTCTATCACTGAACTACTCTTGTACCCCAGGGAACTGGATTTTAATCTTGCAGGGTTTGGTCACAACCAATGCCATACTTGAGTTTCAGTAGGTTATTCCACATTATATGACTTGAATTGCTTCAGGGCTATGGAATACATGGTAAGAACAAAGAATTACATTGGTGCAAACTCATTGCCATGATGTACATTCTTTAATGGGGGGCATTGTGCAGGTTACCATAATGGTGAATAATACTTTCCATAATGTCATGGATGGAGATGCTGGCAGAGGTATTGTGGTTAGGAAAGGCAAATCTGTATACAGGAAAAAAAATCTCTTCACTTGAGAACAACTTGCTGCCCCTTTTATGAAAGAATTTCAGTGTAATACATGTACTCTCTAGGTGACTAGTTAGTCCTCTTTGAAATACTGCAGCATCTGAAGCTCAGTGTTGACTTCCATTATTGACAGAGTAGTTACACAGTGATGACTGTAGCTAGACCATCCCTCGTAGATGAAGTTTATATTGTTGGTTCAATGCATAACCTTCTTACCTGTCATCTTGACCACTTTGATCATGACTCCATTGTAAGGATAAGGATGCCTGGGAAATTGACTGATACATGCAGGTTCTATTGTGCAGCAGGTTGAGAGCCTTCTCAGCTGAGGTGCTTTTTGGTAAACACTTAAGTGGGACACAAGTATCTTCATAATTTGTACACATTTGAGGGGGCTATCCACCTATTTCTGGATCTCCTTGCTGTTAAATATTTCCAATTTTTTTCTTCCCTAGTCTCTGATCAGGTAGCTCAGTTATTGGCTACTATTCATGAATCAGTGTATATCTATACACGGCAGGTTGTCTCTTCTTTCAGGCAAAGTAGACAGTCATATGCATTATTAAAAATTCTGCCCACTAAGCAGATTTCCCTGCAACTCTTTCAGGTCTTCCCTTTGGTGGGGTTATAATGGGGTGCAATATATTTCTGACTGTCAATATGCATCAAATATCTATCTGTTAAACAGGACCAAGTATTTTCTTCTGATAGCTGGTCATAGATGTCTTTCAATATGGCCAGATTCACAGATTGCAAAAGCAGCAGAAAAGTAGGAGTAGGTGCCACACAAGTCTGTGCCATGTGCTCCTGTAACCCGTGCCTTATGAATCAGCTCAAACTGAATCTTGGAAAAAAAGCAATCCTACTTAAAGGTGGATTTGCTGTGCATGCCCAGCCTTACAGCTTGGTATACCAAGTAGCACCCAGAAAGCTCATGATTAAAGAAGCAAAAAATATTTCACAAAAACAAAACAGTAATCACAATGAGAAGGTTTTGCTCCACATGCTTAAAAAAATCTTATTTCATTCCAGTGTGGCTTGCCAGAAGCTCCATCCAGTATCCATAGTTGTCCAGGGTGGCTCTGCTGAGACACAAAATATGAGTCATAGAACTGCTGGAACTGCAGCCTGATCCTGTTTCTGAACCTTCTAGTGCTGTTAGCCCACTTAAAACTAGGAAGTGGGTTGTGTGGATGAAATCAGCACATTAAATATGTTAGTCCAAACCAAGAGTCCCATCAAGGATTGTATTTCCACCTTCATGGTGATCAAAATATGGTGGAGCATATTGTCTCTTCCTTTCAGGGGGATATCCTGTTATACCACAGACTAGGTTCCTGGATTTTCATCTACACATGTGCACGAATCTTTCTAAATATATGAAGTACTTAGTACTTCATGCTCACTGGTTTGAATCAATACAATATAATAAGTGGGTTTTTTTTTTTGTAGCATGTTAAGATGATTCCAGGACTTGTGAACTAAGCGATGTGGTAAGAACATTTATCACAGGCTTGAGGTTTAGAGACTTACTGGTACCCCTAGCAGATGAAAGAAAATGGATTGTCCATGCTAATTGGTATAGAACAGCAAATAACAAAACAAATCTTATAGATCAATAGATTCATACCAGATGAATATGGCCTAGTTGCCTTTTCCTCACAAAGAAACCACATCTGGAAGAGCAGCTACAGATGAAATCACCTCATTAAGTTTAAGAAAATTAAGTCATTCTCCAGGAACTATGTGGTTTTTGCTTATGTTATCATTTTTAATGCAATTTTTGAAATACATTCACACAGCATAGAAACCATCTGAAGTGTCCAATCACTGGTTCAGTGTATCATCTCATGTTTGGCAAATGGCCCCATGATCAAATTTAGAAGTTTCATTATTCCAGAAAAGAAATAAAAATAAAAAACCATAACCCATCCATATTCCTTACCCCCATGTTATTAACCCAGTGTAGTTGTGGCACATTTGTTACTGCTGTTGAGAGAGTGCTAAACTATTGCTGTTTACCGTAGTCCATAGTTTGTAATAGGTACATTTTCCCCATGTACCCCTCTCCTATTAATTTCTTATAATAATGTTGTACACCTGGTCTAGTCCATGAAAGAACTTTTTTGCACTTGTACAGTTAA
>PVIY010044797.1:0-19494 GCA_004026745.1 Myrmecophaga tridactyla | reverse complement strand
TTTTTGATGTACTTTGCCAGATCACTCTTTAGAAAATTGGACTCTTCTTATATGTTTGTTCTTCTAGTTGAACTCATAACAATTTTGTCAAATTTCAAAAAACAAAAGTAATTTTAATTTGAGATGCATTAAATTTACTAATTAGGGGATGATTGACATGCTTGACATTAATTCTTTTCATTTGGGGATGCCTGTCTTTCCACTTCAAGGCAAGTCTCCTCGTGTCCCTCAATAGTGCTTTGTAGTTTTCCTTCTATAAGTCTTATACATTTAATTTTCATTTTGTCTTTAGATATTTGATATTGAATTCTCATCTGATTGGAGTATTATGTATATATTATATAGACATATATGAACCATTGAATGTGTTCTTTCAATGGTACCTATTATTCTTAATTATTAAGTAGTACATTTATTATTATAGTATCATATTCCTCATTTTTTCTTCATTTACTTTGCAAAAAATAAAACATTATAAAGTTGAAGTTCTCTTTGTTTTCTGTTTCATAACCATTTTCCTTCCTTCGTAGAGGCAACCACTGTTGTGAATTTGGTGTGAACCTGTCAATTCTATACTTTAAAAATCTTACAAATGTGTATATCCATGAACAATATACAGTATTGCTTTATGTGTTTCTAGAAGTACATAAATGCTATCATACTGGTGTATACTTCTGCTTCTGTTTTCAAATGACTTTTTTAAAACTATGCTTATTGATCTATAGATTGATATAGATAGGTATACATATCAATATAGAGAGATCATTTGTTTTTAGTTGCTATATGTTATCATGTTACTAAAACAGAGTTTATTCAATCCCATCTCTTATTATTTTTCTTTTTTCTTATTTTTCACCTTTAGGTGACTTTTACTTTGGGATTTCTTTTGATATCTCATTGCTGGATTTTTCCTTCAACTCTGGTCTGACCTACTCTGGATTTCAATAGATTCATATAAAATTACAATTTTGTTAGTACTGATATATTTGGTTGTGTGCTTTATATTTATTATGCTTCTCTATATTTTCTGTTTTCTATTAACTTTATTGATTTTTCTTAATTTTTCATTTTACACTAGTGGTTTAGAAATTATGCATTCTGTTTAAATTCTTTTAGTGGTTAACCTCACATTTGTAACATATGAATTTAATTTATCTTAATTTAAGAAAGTATATAATTAATCAATATCTCTATCTTTTTCCTAAACAATGCAAGTATATTAGACATATTTAACTCCACACCCTATTTTCCATGTCATTTTGTCTATATTTTTGGTCAAGCTTGATTTTAAATACCCCAATTTTAGATTATTTTTATAGTTATTCATAAGAAAAAGCAAACATCACTAGTGAACAAACTGTCTACCTTAAGAGAAGATCATTGAATGCACAAATAGGATAAGTTTTACCTTAAGAGAAACTAATAAAGCAAGCTGAAAGATTTAATAGATATGTTGAAAGTATTAAAGCAAATAAAAGAGATTGAAATCATTAGGCATTAGCAGAAGAAAATGAAAAAGAATCAATTAATGTAGATTGTCTGTGAAATAAAATATCTCAATATTGATTCAAACTATAGACCAGATCCTGGCTGAAGAGAGAAATAATAAACTGGAAAAGAGATCCAAGGAAGTCATTCAAAATACAATAATGAGAGATAGAGTTAGAATACATGGGAGAGAAGTTAGGAGACGTGAAGGATGCAATCACCAATTCTAATATATGTTTAAGAGAAATTCCAGAAATGTGCAAGAGAGAATGGAGGAGAGAAAATTATGGTTGGAATAATGGCTAAGAATTATCAGAACTGAAAAAAAGCCTTGAGAAGGAACATACCAACTTCTGAGTAGGTGTATAGAACAAACCCACACTTATTCAAACAGTAGTGAAATGAAAAATATTAAAGACAAAAAGAAAATAAAACTCAGGAGGTGGAAAACTTGGTGGGAACTATTTTCATGGGACTTCTTCGGGGCCTCCTTTCTGGCTCCAGGGGTCCTTTTTCTTGAATTTTGTTTTTTCTGCCCAACCTGCCATAATTACCAGAAATCTATCAGAGTTTTCTAAATATTTTATAATTCTGATTTTAATTATGCTTAGATTTATACATTTTTATGAATTTTAAATTTTATTCTTTGCCTAAGACATAACCTATCTTCTGTTCACAGAATTCTACACACACATTAACAGATCAGTTCACTGCTGCCTGAGCTTAAAGGCAACCAAAGTGAAATAATATATACTGAATATTATTTACCTGTCAATATCATTTTTCAGCAAAGTTGCCTCTCTACAATACTCGAAGGATTAGTGCTAGCATCAAAAAGAATTGAGAATTGCTACCTGTTAATTCAACAATATTTCTCCATTTAACTTCGTTAGTCAAACTTCTTTCCCCACACTACAGATAAGCCGAGTTAAGTTGCTGCTTACATTGGAAAAGGGAGAACAGTCTCAGCTGAGCATAAGGTGAAATGTATAGTGTGTAAATGACTTGAGTGGATCATTAGGTCTACTTAGAATATCAGTCTATAATTCTTCTTTTCTAAGCCTTCTTTCTTATGCTCTCAAATATATTCCAAAGCTTCCAATACTATTAAGACTATTTAGTTTAAATTGACTTTAGAGACTATAAAGCAACTTTGTCCCTTAGGTCCCATAGGTTCTCTTATTAACTTACTAAATTGCATTATTGTCTGTTTGAATGGTTTATTAGAATAGACTACAGTTTAGATGGTGTGCTTGAAAAATCTGTGCTCCATCAGTGAAAATCCTGAGAGATAATACAGAGAAGCTTGATTGCATCACTTGTTCCAATTTCCCATAGGGGAACTAATTCTAGCAATTTAATTAAATCTGTTTCTGGCTTTGATTGATATTCCTTTACCCTAACCATCTATACAATTACATGTTTCTTCTTGGTGTTTCCATTAGAGTCTATGCTTTAAAATGAGGATAATATATTTTGAAATAATATATACTAGCATATATATTATAAAAGTATAAATATTTAATATGTAAATGTCATATGGTATATTAAATATATCATAATATTTAATAAATATCAATGTTTAATTTTATATTTCCATGTATATAACTCTCTAGTTATTCAGAAGTACCCATTTGCTGGGGGCTAACATAGGAATGAGAAAGAAAGGAAATTGATATTTATTCATTACCAAAAATGGGATTTTCCAAGATGTATTTTTTTGACAATATTCTTAGAAGCCAGCCATTTTGGAGAGAGAAAATAAATTAAAAAAAAATTTTTTTTTACTTCCTTATAATATCAAGAACGAGGAGCCTGACATCAAGTTTTCAGGAATAGAATTCAGAAGAAAGAAAAGGAGAAATCCCACCCATCCTGAGCCCGGAGGATTGGGGAAGGAAAAGTACGAAAGAGGTAGGAGGAGGTAAGTGGTCAGCATCCTCTCCAGAAGGCTCTCACTCATTCCCTACCAACTCCAAGTTCTTTTCTCCTCACTTCCTATTCGAAAGCCTAGAAAGAGATGCCCTCTCTTGGTGTTATCTTGCATCAAAATAAAATGGTGAAATTGCCTTGAGTAGAGGTAGGTTCAGGGGGTGGGGGGATGAGTGCAGGGCTGACCAGCTAAGAAAAAAAAGCACACCTTCACCAACAATACCTGTAAAATTGTTGGTCCAGACCAGCTGCCTATTCACAGAAGAACCGGAAGTCATTATAGGACTTTCTTTCATGGACTTAAGACCCCTACTCCTAGGCTTCTGTGAGACTTGAAGTCCCTCCCTAATATACCCAGATGCCATTTTAGAGGAAAGCAAGCAGAAAGACTGAATATTAGCATCACAAAAGATGTTAAATTACCTTTATGAGACTATTCAATCCCCAGGAGTCTGGAGACACTATTAGTTATTGAATTTAAGCTTTTTCCTTTTCCTACTGGTTACAGAAATTAAAGGACTTTTTTTTTAATTGAGAGATTGTACGTTCAATCATTAGCCCTGCCACATAAATCATTTTATAAATATAGGTTTATCTCCCCACTTGGACAGTGGGCAGGACTGAATATGATTTTTTTTTTAATCTTCAGTGTTAGCAAGTACTCTACACATATTAAGTGTATGAAAGAAAGAATGAATATATAATGTAGAGAGGCCTGAGGGATTTTTAAATTAGTAAACGTTTTGGTGGGTAGATTTTAAGATAATCAGACATGAAAAACACAAATGAGACCAATATCTTGTTGAGAAATGAAGTTCTGGGTAAAGATGGGAATAGTTACAATGTGCAAATCTAGACAATCAAATCTTGCAAGAGTTATTATGTTGAATTGTATTTGACCTTTAATCTCAGATGACATTAAAAGCAATATGGGCAACAAAGAATGTTGGAATCCTCACTTCATGTGCTGCCTGACTTGGTATTTATACTTTTTTATTTGATCTCCAATAAAGCTCCCTTTGTTCTCATACATGAGTAATGGGTTCAAGGTTTTTATGAGCCCTCTTGTTGCAGCAGGGTGCAGTAGCTGAAATTCTTCTTCAACCTGTGTCAAGTACAGATTCATTTTTCAATTGAAGCTGTTTTCTCTAGGAATAATATATTTTATCAACACAGTCCAAAGGCAGAGTCATGAGAGCTATTCTCCTCTATTGTCCAAGAACAGGAGACTGGCCCCTGGTACCCGAGAAGCATATGCATGTTGCACAGTATGCCTCCCAATGTGCCATGGCAGAGGAGTCATTCATTATAAAGAATCAATACCATTCAAGAAGGGGGTGGGTGCAAATGTAAAGAGAAAAATTAAGCTAAATACAAGTGTTTTCTGATGTCTAAGATATCTAAGCAAACATTTTATAACGCTTTCTTTTCCAATCTTCTACCATGAAAGGGTAGCAGATCTAGCTCTCATGTGGTACACTGACCACACAACTTCCCACTTTACTCCATTGCCAAGGAGAAGGAAACAAAGACTAGACAAAGTCTTTTAAAGCACCTAATGGTGATCATATTTAAAGATATGAATTCTTGGGTGGGAAAAGTAAAGAGATCAACATTTTTTTCTTCTCATGATATTTCTAGTTTTTCACTTGGCAACTATACGTGTCAAGGGAGGGTAAAGAAGAGCCCAAGTGAAGGGAAACAGATAGGGTTTCTCAAGTTAAATCTATTCTAAATATTATAGTTACAGTTTCTAAATAAATTGGCATTTATTTAAATCACTTATGTACATCAGCATGATACACCATCCAGAAAGATGAGCTAACTGTTAGAGAGAACCAAGTTCTCATCATGGTTGGGTAACCCCCTGAAAAAATCCCTTAACCTTGTTTTCCTTGTCTGATAAAGGGGAAATTCAAACCTAACTTATGGGATTATTATGAAGAGTAAATGAGGTAATGACTATAACACATTTGGCCCAGCCTTTTGTAAGCACTCATTAAATAATAGGAATTATTTACTATAATTACAGTTCCATGGTCATGAAATTGAGGTCAAAATACAAAATTATATGTCTGGGTCATGATTTTAGTGGCCTTATATATTTCAAAAATTTATGTGTAGTGCAGTATGCTTTGTATATCATTTATTTTGACACACAAAACATAGCTAAAATCCTGCTAAACATCATAAGAGAAATTATGAAAGTTTTTGGTGCTTATTAGACAAATTCACATTCTGTTTTAAGCATTTTATTCACATGCTCCTACTCATTACTAAAGAAGTTTTCTGAGGTAGATTCCTTTCAAAAACTGGCCTCCAATTTCCTGTTTGAATTATAGCTTTCATATGAAATGTAATGTTTTCGTTTGTTAAAGCTGCCAAAATGCACTATACCAGTAACAGAACAGCTTTTAAAAAAGGAATTTATTAACTTGCAAGTTTACAGTTCTAAGGCCATGGAAATGTCCAAACTAAGGCATCCAGAGAAAGATACCTTAACTCCAAAGAAAGGGACATTTGAGTTTCTCTCACAGCTGGGAAGGCACATGGTGATTGAGGTCTGCTCAATCAAGTTTTCTCTACCTGCTTTTCCTTCAAAGGATTCTCCGAAGGAATTTTCCTTTTGCATTTCCAAATGTCTCTGGCTGTGTTGGCTCTATTGGCACTAAAGCTTTCTCCAAAATGGTTTCTAAAGCACTCCAATAAGCAACGCCACCTTGAAAGTGTGGCGATACATCTCCATGGAAAACCAACTAATCAAAAGTTATCATTCACAATTGGAAGGGTCATATCTCCATTGAAACAATAAAAAGATTGCACCCAGCAATGTTGAATGAGGATTAAAGAACATGGCTTTTCTGGGGTACACCACAGTTTCAAACAGGCACATGTAATAAGGATCTTCTTCAGCTTAAGAAAAGGAATATTGAGTTAAGCAACTTTTTTTTTTTTTAATTAATACATTGTAAAAAATGTACTTTTTTGTGTCTGGCAGGTTTTGCTCAACACTTATTTTATGAGGCCAGCATAACCTTGACAACAAAGCCAAAATGAAATGTTACAAGAAAAGAAAAATCACAAAAATTGTTCTAGTTTGCTAGCTGCTGGAATGCAATATACCAGAAACAGAATGACTTTTAAAAAGGGGAATTTAATAAGTTGCTAGTTTACAGTTCTAAGGCCAAGAAAATGTCCCAATTAAAATAAGTCTATAGAAATGTCCAATCAAAGACATCCAGGGAAAGATACCTTGGTTCAAGAAGGCTGATGAAGTTCACGGTTTCTCTCTCAAGTGGAAGGGCACATGGTAAATATAGTCAGAGTTTCTCTCTCATCTGGAAAGGCACATGGTGAACACGTTCAGGGTTCCTGTCTCATCTGGAAGGGCACATGGTGAACACAGCAGTATCTGCTAGGTTCTTCTCCTGGCTTTCTGTTTCATGAAGCTCCCCGGGAGGCATTTTCCTTCTTCAAAGGTCGCTGGCTGGTGAACTCTGCTTCTTGTGGCTATGCCGTTCTGCTCTGCTCTCTCTGAATCTCCCATTTTCCAAAATGTTTCCTCTTTTATAGAACTCCAATAAACCAATCAAGACCCACACAAATGGGTGGAGACATGTTGTCACCTAATCCAGCTTAACAACCACTCTTGATTAAATCACATCATCCAGGGAGATGATCTGATTATAGTTTCAAACATACAGTACTGAATAGGGATTATTCTACCTTTATGAAATGGGATTTTGATTAAAACATGGCTTTTCTAGGGGGCATACTTCCTTTCAAACCAGCACAAAAATGTATATAATTAGTTAAATTAATAAAGAAATTCTTATTTAATGAATAGAAATACAAAACTCAACAAAAATATTAACAAATAAAACATGATGATATATTAAAAATAAAATACCTTAAAATTTATTACAGTTTATTCCAGGAATGCAAGTTTGGTTTTATATTTTAAAAATCAATCAATATAATTCACCACTTTAATGAAAAAAAGAGAAAAATTATGTATATTTCTCAAATGATGAAGAAAAAATATGTGATAAAATTCGACATTCATAATAAAATTCTCTTAACAAACTAGGACTAGAAAGGAAATTCCTGATAAATTGCATGTATGAAAAATCTAGTTAAATGGTAAAATCATACTTAAATGGTAAAATATCTAAAGCTTCCCCCTGAGGTTTGGAATGAGACAAAGATGCATCCTAACATCACTTCTATTCAACATTGTTTGAAGGCCTAGGAAGTGCAACAAGAAAAAATAATAAAAAGATTGGAAAGGAAAAAATAAAACTTTCTTCATGCGCACACACTCTGCAGAATAGCTAAATAAAATAGGCAGTGCTTTTAGAAATTTTAATCCATTAAAATACAACTCTCATATACAAGAACACTCATTCATTGCTGGTAACTTTTAACTACCAATTGTAACTCTCATATACCACTGATGGGGAGATAAATTAGTACAACTTTGGAAAACTGGCAGTGTCTACTAAAGCTAAATATATGTGTATGCATGCTATGACCCAGGAATTCTATTCCTAAGTACATGTGGAACAGAAATATATACATACATGCACCAAAAGAAATGTCAAAATAAATGATAACAGCTCTATTTATAATAGACCCAATATGTAAATAACTCAAGTGTTCAACAACAACATTATAGTGGAATATTATTATGTGATATAATGGAATACATACTGGAAATAATTAAATGGAATACTATCTGCTGCTACATGGTGGCCTCCTAAAACAAGTTGAGAAGTGCTTCCTCTTTATTCTTCATGAGATGTTTGTAAGATTGTTGCTATTTCTTCTTTAAATTATTAGAAGAATTGACCATTAGTGATAACTTGGCTGGATGATTTCTTTATGGGAAGGATTATACTTTCAGTTTCTTTAAAAGTTGTCAGATTGTTCAGCTTTTCTAATTACTTTTGTGTAAATTTGAAATGTTGTGTTTTTCTAGGAATTTGTTCTTCTGACTCTTCAAATTTATTGAAACAAAAATGTTCATAATACTCGCTTAAGAATTTAGTTACCAACTAGCAGATTTGTATTTATGTCTTCCTTTTTATTCCAATATTAGCAATTTATACTTTTTCTTATTTATTTTTTCTCAAACTTCCTATGGGTTTATTGATTTCCTTGGTTCTTTTCAGAGTATCTGCTTATAACTTTGTTGATTTTCTCTGTTATACCTTTTCCTATTTTATTAATTTCTACCTTTTTCTTTATTGTTCTCTTCCTTCCATTTTCCTAGAGTTTAATCCGTAGTTTTTATCATGCTTTGTTGAGACAGAAATTTAACTCATTGGTTTCATCCTTTCTTCTTTCCTAATATACTCCTAAGACTATAAAATTCCTTTCAAGCACACCCTTAGCTGCATTCTATATTTTGGATAAGTAGGGTTCTCGTTGCCATTTAGCACTAAATATTTCTAATTTCCACTATAATTTCTTCATTGATATATGGTTTATGTAGAACAAATAGCTTGATTTCCAATATTTCAAAATATTCTGTTGATCTCTATTGATTTGTAGCTTAATTTCACTTGATTTATAGCTTGATTATTTGACATACTAATTTCAATCCTATGAATATTTTGATATTTGTTTCAATGGCTCAGTATATTGTCAGCTTTGGTTAATGTTCCATGTGCATTTTGGAAGGATATATAGTTGTCATAATCGACCTCAATGTTCTATGTGTCAGTTAGGTGTAATGTTCTTTAGATCTCCTCTTTTTAAAGATTTTTTGGTTGTTTTCTTCTGTCAGTTACTGAAAGAAAAATGTTAAATCTCCCCCAGGATTGTAGATATGTGTATATTTTCCCTCAGTTTATCCAATTTCTGATTATATTTTTTGAAGCCAGATTAAAATATGCCTACAAATTTAAACTATGTCTTCTTCTACATAATGTCCAATCATATGGACATTGATTTTTTGTCCATGTTAAATATCCTTTCTCATCTCTAAAATCGTTTCTTATTTTTTAGTCAATCTTGTCTCACAGCAATATTGATTTATTTTAGCTAACGCTTATGTGACATGTCTTTACCATGCGTATACCCTCAACTTCTCTTTATCTCATATTGAAGGAATGTCTCTTGTAGCAGTATATAGCAGTATGACAATACTTGTTTTTAATTGATATTCAAACCATTTACATTTAATGTAGTTACTGATATATTTGAATTTATGTTTACTATCTATTTTTTATCAATCCCATATTTTCTATGTTTCACTTCTCTTTCTCTTCTTAAGCAAGTAATTTAAAAAATTATTGTGCTTTCCTTTTATTACATTATTAGTCATGTATACTTCTACCTTTCTCTTAGTGATAAACCTAGATATTGCAATGTGAATTTGATACTTATTAGAGTCTAATATAAATTTGTGCTTTTACAACATCCCAGTAATGTAAGGAACTACAATACCTTAACTGCAATTACTTCTCATTCACATTGTTCATGTTGCATTTAGTTATGCCTACATTTTAAGTCCCACAAAACATTATTATTATGATTGTTTATGCCATCAATATTCTTTCAGATTTATTAGCAGATTTGGCATTTATTTTGCACTTTATCCCTTTCTGAATTTGTATGTTTCTCTATAGGATCATTGAAGAACTGCCTTTAGAGTGAGTTTGTTGGCAGCAAATTATCTCAGCTTTTCTTTGTCTGGAATCATCTTTATTTTGTTTTAATGAAGGTGTTTTCACTGGATATAAGCCTTCCATTGTCTTCTGGCTTTCATTCTTTTTGTGTCTCATTTTTTGCTACTTTGAAGATAGTATCTCTTTTTTCATCTGGCCCTTTAAAGATATCCTTTGTTGTTTTTGTTTTTGTTTGTTTGTTTCATACCAGTCTTATAATATATCTAGGTATAGTTTTCTTTTCTTTGTATTCATTAAGATTGTTGTTCATGGAGTTTCTTGAATCAGTGACTTGATGTCTTTCATCAACTTTGGATACATTTCAATCCAGTTCAATTTCTTCAAATTTGCTTCTTCCCTATCCTACCTCTTCTCTCCTTCTGAAATTCCAATTGAATATGTGTTAGCTCTTATTACCATATCTCATATGTCTCTTGATCTTTTCTACATTTCCCATCTTTTTTGCTTGCCATGCTTCAGTTTAGACATTTTCTTCTGACCTAATTTCCATATTATCATTTATTACTTTGATTATGTTAATTATAGTTATTTTTAATTCTGTGTCTGCTACTTCTAATATCTATTTCTGTTGTGTGTTGTTCCTCTTGGTTTTGCTTCTTAATATGCCTGTGTGCTTTTTATCCAAATTCTGGACATTTTGTATAAAACTTATAGTGATCCTGGATGTTCCATTCCTCTAGAGAGGGATCAGCATATCTTGGAAGTTAGCAGAGAGGCAGATAAGATCAATCCAATTTGGGACTGACTTCTGTCTTTGTAAGGCTCAGTCTCCATCTAATTTTCTTGCATTCTTCGGGTATAGCTTTCTATGACTCCTAACAGAGATCTTGGAAGTCTCAAAAGCCTCTCTTTCTGTGATACTAGACTCAAAGTGAGGCATAACAGAGTGCATGATAATGCTAAAAGATTTATGGTGCTCCTACTTTGTCTTTTGTTTGAAAACAGCATGTGAATTTTGATACCTGAAGTCCTGTGCAATAATTTTTATTGGAGAAATGGAGACACCCAAGAGTAGTGAATATTAAAGAGCGTGGTAAACCTCACCCTTCAAATTTTGAAGAAAATGATTCAAACTTTTGGTTTGAAGGATCAGAAGACACTGAAAAGAACAATTCAGGAAAAAGGAAAGGATAAATTGATGAGTAATTAAAAGAAATATTATTTTTAAATGTGTGTGTTGTGGGAGTTTGGGGGCAGTATTCTGATGCTTTAGAGGCAGAGCTGGGCACCAAGTTCATGAAAGGCGAAGGCATGTAATGTAAAAAAAGGTGAAAAGTGGCTGAACTGTTGATATAATAGGCTCATGATCTGCAAAGTGATGATACAACACATTACTTCAGACTTTTAAAAAAGCCAAATTTCTAAATTCCACCATGCAAATCCTTTCTTATTATCTGTAGTGATGAGAAGCAAGACAAGAATGGTAGGAAAAGATGACAACTGGAGGTAATGACAGCTGAAACAAATCTTATATACAGTCATGCCATTTATACTAAGCTTCTCATATACTAATCATCTCAGAGCATCCCTGTGAGGTAGGCAAGAAAAAGTCCCTAAAATTTTACCACTATTTACTGTGGAATGAAAAAATGGAGATAAAATTATATACCTAACCTAACAAGTATAATTAGATAATGGAAAATGGAAGCAGCTTGCTTATTTCCCTGTAAGCAGCACTATATGCAAAGATGAGAATGGGAGAAGAGAAGGGGAAGAACTGTTTAGAAAATGAGAGGTTTATGGAAGGATTCAGGGAAGGAAATCAGATGGAGATGTGGTGCTATTTGGCTTCAGATTTATGGGAGCAGCAAGGCAAGGAAGGTTATCCAAAGTGACACACCCACTGGGTATGCTATAAATAACTACTAAAGTCAGCTGAAGGATCTTCTGAAATTTCAAATCAACAAAAATTACCCACGTTCAAAGTATTTTGTACCTATCCTGAAATATTTCACCTCATGTCCACCTGGCCTACAAACACAATTCCAGGACCCAATTGTTGGGGAATTGGCAGAAGCAGCAAGCATTCAGGGACTTCAGCTTGGATATCTTATGCAAGGCCAAGAATCCAATGAATATGTAGGTTCTCTATTTCTCAGAGTGAGATTAAAAAAAAAAAAACAAAACCACCAGGATTGAACTCTTCCAACAAAGGATTGAAGGGTCAGCAAATGGTTTCTCTGGAATGTTTGCATGCTGCTGCTTGCCTAGAACCATTCCTACTTTTAAACATCTTATTCACATGCTGTGCTGGTTTGAAGCTGTTATGTACTCCAGAAAAACCATGTTCTTTTAATCCAGTCTTATGGGGGCAGAACTATTGTTGCACAGGACCTTTTAATTAGGTTGTTTCCATGGAGATGTGACCTACCCAGTTGTGGGGGACATTTTGATTAGATGGAGATGTGACCCACCCATTCAAGGGAGTTTTAATCCACTTACAAGAGTCCTTTAAGAGAAACAATTTGGAGAGAACAGACAGATGCTTATAGAGCCAACACTGAGAGCAGACGTCTGGAGATACAGAAGGAGCTGAGAAAGCCATTTTAACCCAGGATCCAGGAAAGAAGGACAGCAGACTTTGCCATGTGCCTACAGCTGACAGAGAAACCCAGATGTGATCAGCCTTTCTTCAATGCCAAGGTAATTTTCTCTGGATGCCTTAATTTGGACATTTTCATGGCCTATAACTGTAAATTTGTAACCTAATAAATCCCCTTTATAAAAGCCAATCCATTTATGGTATATTATATTCTGGTAGCATTAGCAAACCGAAATACATGCATATGCATATGTCCATTCTTAAAGGATTATTTCTCTGTGGCCAAGAGGAATCTAACCTGAGTCAACCGAGTATAACGAAAGAGCAGAGGATGGAATTAATGGTTGTTGAATATTGACTATGGTAAGATACTTTATATTTGTTTTCTCTTAATCTTCTCAACCTTCATTTGTTGTAGACTTGAATCTGCTTGGTGAGTAAAGCATGGAGTTCTTAAGGACACAGAAGTTATGGTAGTTCACACTCATATTTCCTCTGAGGGCATCTGTCAAGTCACCTTAGCTACTAATTACTGTTATGTTTGTATAATATGAGCACATTATTATACTTGTATGCAATATTGCTAAATTATCTGTGACTTAATTAAATTTGTAATTGATATTTACTGTGTGCCTATTCACTTACTCCAAGATTACTTAATCTTCTATTGTAATTCAACAAGCATTTATTGACTCTTTCGTGACAAGATCAGTAAATAAGCAGACTTTAACAATTTACTGGATAAGGTAAGGGGTTGTTAGAGAGGGAGGAATTTGGGATAATTCCTGAGTTGCCTACTGGTAAAAGAGAAGGAGCATAGTGAGAAGATGGTGAGTTCAGATTTGGAGTTTTTGAGTCTGAGGTTCCTCAATGAATATACATGTATAGCAAGAAGATAGATATCATTTTTTTCAGTGCTTACTATATGCTGAGAACCATGTTCCATACTTTACACACATTCCAATTTGATCTTCAAAAATCTATGTGGTATGTACCATGACCAACCTTATTTGAATGATGAGTAAACTGGGGCTTATAGAGGTCAGTAAATTGCCCAGTTTTCCCAAGGAAACAGTAAGTGGCAAAGTTTAAGATTTAGATTCCAGGCTCATTGACAAACAGGTGGTAGTCAACCATGAAAAGGTCTGGAACTTCTAATAAGAACCTGTGTATTGGGACGACCAGCGTGGATAAGGGTGAGAACACCGAGAATATCAATATTTAAGAAGTGACCAGAGAAACAGGAGTACTTTATGAAGATTAAGAAGCACAGTCAGAAAAATAGAGGTCAAGGATAAGAAATTTCAAAAAGAGAGTGGTCATCCCTGTCAATTATTGCAGAGGCATTTATTATTATTATTATTTTGCATGGGCAGGCTCTGGGAATCAAACCTGGGTCTCTGTGGCAGGCGAGAATTCTGTCACTGAGCTACCATTCCACTGCCTATGGCAGAGGCATTTAGCAAAATAAAGTCAAAAGTATTCATTGTATTTGCCAATGTGAGTCTTAATGTCTTTAGCTGGCAAAGAGCAGTGGTAATCAAAGGCAGTGTCCCATACACAGAGGAGTAGATGAGCCCAGAGAAACTGTACTAGGTCCCAAATGAATGTCAGGCCTCCTAGCCTGTAATAGAATAGACACACTACCAGCTCACTACTTGGAAGTATGTCTTTAGTTCTACTGCTTTTAATTATTGCAAGATTTCACATAAAGCAATAAGGCTATTGGATGGGGGGGGGGATTACCCATGCATAGGAGAAATGCCACTGAAATGCTTTTATAATTACAAGAACCAGAATTGGATGGGGTGAAAGGAGTTTCTCTCAGGTTTGATATAAAGTTTTCTCAGAAACCTTAAAATGTGGGAACCCTGAAGAACCCATCTTGTATTTTATTCTTTTCCCATTTCATTATTGTTGAATATGTACTAGATTGTCAAACATGAGCAAGAAGGCATTTCATCCCCCACAGCATGTTATTTACATGCTGGTGGTATTGTCTTGTTTATGTGTCATGAAACCCATGAACTGTCATATGCGTTTGTCATGTCAACTGATTGATCAACATATGAGGGAGTACAAGTCCTGGCTTCCACCTCAGAGGGGAAACTGCTTTGGTGGGGGACATTCTGCTACCCAAAGAAGACAGCATTCTGTCAGCTTCCAGTGCCAGGAAAATACTGGATCGTAATCAATACCAAACTATGAATAGGACCACCCAAGGGGTGCATGGCTAGAAATCAAACTTCCTTCTTACCTTAGTCTGATCTGTTGGCAAGTTCCTTGTTAGTCCCGGTTTTGCTCCCACTCATATGGGAAGGAATCTCAAACCAGGAGTTGTTTTAAAGAATGTGAGACAGAAAAAAGTGTTAAAAAGCCAATCTCAGAAGCTGGAAGTGTCAGAAGGAGAGTGTTCTGGTTAGTTAAACCATCCAGGACTTCAAAATTTTAATACATTTTGATTGATGGATGGAAGTCAAAGCTAAAGCCAAGCAAAAGCCTACAGATGTTCGCAGATTTTGAGTTAGAAATGCTTGTCTTCCAACTCTCTCCAAAAGGAAGTTACACGGGAAGCAAAGTAGTGATTAGTACAGAACGGCATTCTCCTCTGGGGCCTTCTGAATTTCCAAGTCAGGCCTGCCCTCTGCTTGGGAGAGGAGATGAGCATGTGCCCTCAGCCACAGCTTCTCAGTCTCCTGTCCTGACCACCTTTCTGCCAAGGGGTTGTCTCGCATTCTGGAGGTGCTTGGCCTTCTTGGTTCCTGCAAACTGAGACGAAAGAACTTCGGTCCACCAATTTTCCCCGCGCTTTGCTCTCGCTGCGAGGAGAATCCAGAGCCTGGACGGCGGGGATAGGCGGGGCGCGGCAACCCTTGGCGTGTTGAGAAGCGGCTCGGCGACTCACCCCTGGGCGCCCTGGACGCAGCATAAGCTCTGGCTCTAAGGGTTCCAGCAGCGCCTTCCCAGTCCTGCCCGCTTTTAAAGTAGAAACCGACGTCTTCCGCTGTTCACCGGGTGAAAGCGCTCGCTGCCCCGTCCTAAATTTCTCAGTAGGGTTATGCTGATAGTTTTTAAATACAATCCAGAATCGCAACAAATTACATATGTTGTGTGTAAACAGAATCAATGTGGATCCAATACATTTTTAATTGTTATTAGGAAAAAAAAATGGGGGGGGGGTGGTGCACAAAGAACTTAACAAGCCAAGAAGCGGAAACAACTCCCAGAGCGTCCCCACCCGCGAGGATGCCCGGGGCGGGTGCCTGCAGCTGAGGCCTGGGGGATAGCCCAGGAGGAGCTGTGCGTTTTTCGCGCTCGGCCTGCCACCGGACAATTCCGTGAAACCCGTGGTGAATCAGGGGTGTCCCGGCACCCTGCCTAGGGCTCCCACCCAGCTGCGAGTCCGTGACTATCCCGACACCTCCCCTTCCCTGGGACCCTGGGACTCTATCTCCAAGTTAATTCTACTCCGCAATCCTCAAAAACCACCCCCCATTTCTAAAAAGGGACCGCCGGGTCCCACGCAGCTCCGAACCTCTGCCTCTCCAGCGGCTGGAGCGGCACTGCCCGGGCTGGACCAGCCCCGCGCAGTCCGGCAGTATTTGAGCTCAGGTCCAGATACATACTGTGAAAATATCACCTTAAAAAAAATGTGTGTGTATGTGCATATATTTATACACACAAATATGCACATATGTGTATAACTATGAAAACTTATATTCGCATACATACACATATATGCATACCTATGTTATATATGTATCTCTATATATGCTATATGTACATAACATATGATCGATAAATGTTTAGCAAGTATGTTCGGTATTTTTACTGAAACCGAACGCATCCTGGTTGCTATTGATATGATTAATATTCTTTATTGACACGGATGACAGCTGGGTGAATTTAGGGAAGCGCCTGACCCCTTCGGGAAAACACGCCCGAATGTAAGTGGAGACTTTGGACTATCTTTCCAGCTGCCCACCTCTGAGCACTCTGAGCATTCTTCCTTGTCGCTACCTCTCAGTTGCCAACCATGCCGACCTCGCAACGTAGCAAGGCAACTTCCTCCAGCTGACTGGAGGTCAATAGGTGTCCAGGGGTGTCAGCACGTCCTGGGGTGTCAAAAGCCCTGACCCCTTTCCCAGACCTTTGTCACAAAGGACACTTCCGTCGGTGTCGGGGACGTAAAGAACCGTTACAAGTCAGCAGGGTAAACGAGGGTGGAGAATAAGGGAGAAAGAGGGAGAGGCAGCGGTTTCTCCAACACTGGGGAGATCCGAGGTAGCAGATCCTGGTGCAGGGACAAACTCGGCAGGGGGATTGGCGGCGTGGTAGGAGCAGAGAGGAACAGCCCCTAGGTACTGTCTCCTAAACTCATCTAGCCAGACGCCTCGGGAAATCTTTCCGCACGATAAGTCTTGCCGGTACCAGCCCCGGGCAGCGCAAGAGAGGCGCTCGGCTTAGGCTCGCCGAAGCAGAGGCGATGGAAATCCGGGCGCAAGACACCCCTCAAACACTCCCTCTCCGCGCGGGCCTATTCGGGTGCGCGCCCGGCCCCCACGAGCGCCCAGCATGCCAGGCAGCGCCGCTTGCCTCGGCCAGACGCGGACAGATGTTGACTGCTTAGAGCCTAGACCTCTGGCGAGACCCAGCGACAGGCGCGGCGTATAGAGCGGCGCTGGCAGGGCTCGGGGCTGAGGGTCGGGGGTGCAAGCAGGCCGGGGGGAGGGCAAGAGGGTGGAAAGAAGAGGGGGGTGGGGTGGGTGGACTAATGATGAAAAAGTCTCCTCCATCCCGGCTCCTTAATTAAATGTATGGAAAGAACCGAGGCGAGCACATCTGGTTTCAATCTGCAGCCCTTTGATGGCATCAAATGTTCTTTTCCCAGATCAGGGCTGGAAGTTCTGGGCTAACTGTGGCCGTTTGGAGCCCAGAAACCATTTACACACACACGGACCCCTCTCTCTCTCTCTCCAATTGAGCCTCTCGGCTATATACAGAAAAACAGAGTCTAACAATCAAGGGAGTGAGGGAGGAGTGTGTATGTGTGCGTTTAAAGAACATAAAACGCCACAAATAAGCACTTAATATTTTACTTACTCGTCATACAGTAACTCATTTCTAATGAGACTATTATAGCTGTTACCAAACTCCAACAGGTCATGAAAAAATCGCTCAGCACCTCTTCGTCCTCTGTCAAGTTATGGTTCCAAAGAACCGACAACAGAGCATTATCCATATATTTAGATGAGATTTCCTCTGCGTTCCTGCTGGGTCCTCTCCAGCCCCACACCCGGACTGGATTCTCAACAGCGCCGGAGCTTCTCGGCACTGCTCGCTCTCCGACGGCCCCCACCCGCTCCCTGTCTGGGCAGCAAGACCCTCTCCGCTCAGCTTTGTCGCCAAGGGAAGCGTCCTTGGCTGCACCAAAGAGGTTATAAATTGGCGGGTGGGGATGGATTATGATATTCTCATGAAGCACTTTCCGCCAGCTAAATAAATATGCTAATTTCCTACTACCTTGGCCTCAGGATTCCTAGCGCGGGGGAAATCCTCGAATCTACTAGTTGCCTCCTGCGTCTCCCCAACCCTCCCTTAGTTCGCGAAAGAAGCGTGGCAGAGCTTCCCATTATTATCGCTCTTGTTATTTTATTACATTATCTAAGAAGAGTCTAACGTAGCCTTATATGTTTGCTCCCTAGCTGGTTCTCTCAACCGTTTCCCCCACCCCCACGCGAACTGTTAGAACAGCAGGAAATGTTTAAAAAAATAATAATAAAAAAAAAAGAGGAGAAGGAGAACACAATTTGATTGCAATAAATTGTGGATTTTTTCCAACAAGTTTCCCCCGCAGCTGTTACCAAAACATGCAAATGAGATTTTCCAACAGGATCTTAAACAAATCTGGAGGAGTTAACGCCGAAGCAAAATAATCAGCCCGTTTGAAGTGACTGTGGGTTTCAGTTTGTCTTTTCTCCCCGTGATACTATTGCAGGGGAATGATAATTAGACCTTTACTGAAAAAAAAAAAAAATCCAAAGAGGCTCTCGCTCTCTCCTCCCTCCGCCTTCTCTGCCTCCCTCTCTCACTCTCTCACTCCCTCCCTCTCCCTTTCTCTCTTGCTCAGATGTTGGCAAAGGGGGTTTTCTTAATCAGACTGTTTTTTCGGTCCGAGGGAAAAGAGGAAGAAGGAGATTGTGATGGAGAAAGGGGGTCTGTAAAACGTCAGGCACGGCACAAAGGCTTTGCCACGTAATTACAGGCTCCTATTAAGTCGAGATCTGCCCTCCCAGGGGTCTCCAATTTTCTTGTATTCCCTACAAAGCCTCCTCTGCATGCCAGTTTGTGCCTTTTGAAGTGCCAGAGAGCTTCTTGATCCAACTGAGAAGGAAAAGGAGCTCAGCAAGAAGAGGGAGAGAGGGGTGGGGGAGGAAAGGGGGGAACCCACCACCACCCTCCTTTGGACTCTTGAAGCCCTAGTTTTTTTTTTTTTTTACTCCTTACGAAAAGTAAAGTGAGAATCCTGCTCTCCAATACATCTGCAAGACATCACCCTCTCCTCCTGAAACCTTAGTCACTCCTGAGAATCCACAGGAGTGCAGAGAGGGGGGAACGCGTTTTCTTGAAGATGTTTTAAAGCTGGAACAAGCCTTCTTCTGTTGGTGCTTGAACTCTTGCCTGGGAATAACTTGTTTAACCTTTTAAAAAAAAAACACTTTGATTCTTCTCTCCCACCCCTTCTTCTCTCTTCTTCTGTTTGCCTAACTCCCCCGCCCTGCTGGCCTCCCCTTTCCTCTCTCCCCCTTATTATTATTATTTTTAGTGTGTGCGTGT
>PVIY010044796.1:0-19487 GCA_004026745.1 Myrmecophaga tridactyla | reverse complement strand
CCTTCCCCTCAAGCAGTGCATGTGTTATAAGCTCCCGTTATCTTGAAAACCTTTGCTGATTGGCGTCATCCACGACTTTTTTTCTCTCCCTGATGTTTCATGTTACCCGCATGAGGGAATAAAATGTAACTTACTAAGTAACAGTTGCCTTGCAACTGTTGGTATACACTGTATATTGTAACAGTAGACTATAATTTATGTTTCTGGGTAGCAGTCTCTTCATTTAAGCGCCTGCTTTGGCCAGCACACCCCGAGGAAGGTGGCTTACTCATTTGCTTTCATCTATTTCCCCAGAAGTCACTTATGAATAGCATTTTTAAGAGTGCCTGCTGTGTGGATACTTAGACATATAAATTGTGAAACTGCCCATTCAGTTCTGTATGGGTATCACTTCTTGGAGGCGATACTCAACTTATGAAGTCTAAATTTTAATGTCTTGACAAATTTCCAAAGGCTTTCACATTGGTTGGTTTGTGCCTTTGCCTGAGGATAGGGTTACTCTGTGCTGAGAACTGTAGTTATAATGTTTTAGAGATTGTTTTGAAAGAAGAAAAGTTGTTTCAAGTGATATTTCTCTATTGTCTCCTTTAATAGCCTCCTGGCTTCGAGCCAACAATTAGAACTAGTGGATTTGTCAAAAGACCACTCTTTGAGTGCCAGTGAAGATGAGGTAGGTGACAACTGCTAATTGTAGTCTGCTTTGCTTAGTGCTTCAAAATTGAGATGGATGGCATATTCTGAAAATGAAAGGGGTGGCAACATTGTATATATTAGTGTTTCATTATTATAAGACACTATATTAAGTTCTGTGGGAATTCTAACAACATATATAAAATGTATAATTCGGACCAAAACACCTAGCCCTCATTATATGATTTCCCAAGTTTGAATTTCTATAGCGAGTTGCTTAATTATCTGATTGAAATATGCATATATATTAAGCTGGATCCCCAACAGATGCTATAGGAATTTAAGCTCTTTATTCCTATGACAAGACTTATTTTTTTTTTTTTTTTGCTCATGGGAGAAGGGGAAGAGCACAGAGCACCTATTTTAATGATAGCAAGTTTTTGTGTTTCTGTTTTCTGGTTGTTTTTTTCCCTGGGAAAAACTACCTTGGTAATTGTGGATATGATGCTATATGTCTAAGTTTCTATGAGTGTAGGATCACACTATATATTCTATATGGGAACATTTTTGCACTTTTCTTCCCAAAACAAGGCAGACATGACATTAGCTCCTAGATTACTGAGGATCTATGTTCCTTATAATAATGGGATTTGGTTTTTAAAGTGGGTCATTCAGTTTGAACTGGAATGCCTGCACACCTCATCTGGTTCCCCCAATTCTCCACTGACTGAAAGGACAAGAAATTTTACAGGGGCCTCAATTTCTATATTGTTTTTTCCCTCTCATCATCCTGATGTGTTTTTTCCCCTTTTCTCTGTCTAGGGGGAAATTGATGGAGAAAGAAAGCATCAAAGGCTTCTGGAAGCAATCAGTTTGCTTGATGGAAAGAACAGGTAACATTTCCATAAGTTTGGGCAGGTTATAACGAGTTGAATTCCATGAGAGATCTATCTACAAGTAACATTTATTGAATGCTCAAGACAATGAAGACATGAGTATCATTATAGCAAGATTAATAATAGGACCAAGTTCATAGGGTTGTTGGGTGGTTTGAAGGGGTTCATAAATGTAAATATAAATATAGCCCAGCATATAGTAAGTATAGGATAATTGTTAACTATTATCATTATTCTTGTTGCTATTATTGTGTTGGGCCTTCCTGCATTTAAAGTCTTATTTATTTATCCACACTTAAAGTCTTTTGAAGCATTGAGGAGGCATTACTCTTCCCCACCAAAGAAGTTAGTTGCTTGCTACAAGGTTACCCAGCTCTTAAGTGAGAGCTCCAAGATTCAAATCCAGGTGTGTTTGAATTTGAAACAAATTCAAACTTGTTGAATCCAAGTCCAATATCTTTTTCTACCTTGTATACCTTTTGTATTTTTGAGGGGCTGAGTCTACATTAAGAGAACAGATAGACTATCTCCACTTATTCCTAGTAAGGCAGGTCACTAGGCTAAATACTCAGGATTGGCAAATAGAAAAATCCGGGTTAAGAACTGGTTACTGGTTGCTTTGTGATGAAACCTGGCCCAAGAAGAGAAATACATGCTACCAAAGCCTTGTTTGAAGAGAAAAGTGTTTGTTTCCCAGCAAAATGTGTCCATTCATACTATATTCTGTTTTGCCTAATTTCAGGCAGAAATTGGCTGAAAGATCAGAGGCTTGTCTGAAGGTGTCAGAGTTCAATGTCAGTTCTGAAGGTAATTTCAACAAAGGGAAAAAAGATGGCTACACATGGAGCTTGTGGGGTTCCAAAGCATAATGATCACCTCACCACCCTCCTCACCAGAACTTTATTTTTAAGGTGGTTAATTAATCATTCCATAAATACTTACCTATGAGAATGGGTTGAGAGGGGTAGTCTGATGTCCTTGAGTTTCTTCCATTTCTTCTACACTGGGTCTACAGAGAGCTTGATGAGATATTTCTGGAATAGAGAGCCATGAAGACAGCTGCCTCTCACTACCTTAATCATACTTAAGAATTGTATAGTTCTTTAATTTTCACTGTCTCATTTTTAAAAATATTTTTATTGAGAAACCTTCACATACATACAGTCCATACATGGTATGCAATCAGTGGCTCACAATATCATTACATAGTTGTGGTACTATTTCATTTTTGTTTTAGGTAAAACAACCCTTTGAGTTAGGACAGGCAGGTATTCCATCTGAACTAACAGAGTTCAAGTTACTTACTTGGGAGCTTTTATCTAGTACAGTGTTTCTCAATTATTTTTTCTTTATCTCACTTCTAAGGAGGCTTCACAGACTTTTTTCCTTAATCTCCTCACCCTGTGCTGACCCTTGCCCCATCACCAGCAAGAAATTAAATACTAAAGAGTAAGAATTTTTAGGTTAGGGTTGAGATTTGGAGGGACACAAAACATCTAAAAAATTTTTCACCTCCTTGGGAGAGGTGATATCACCCCCATTGAGAACCCCCATTGTATTTTATTCCAAGCTTAAGGGGGGACAGTCAGATGATTTTTCAGAACCATCATGACATGCTGTGGTTTACATTTTCAGAAGATCACTTTGGTTGTTGGATGAAGAATGAATTGCAGTAGATAGGCTGAGAACTCAATCTTGGGGTTTGTTCATATGAAACTTAACCCCGCAAAGGATAGGCTAAGCCTTCTTCAGATTAGGCCTAAGAGTCACTCCCAGAGAACCTCTTTTGTTGGTCAGATGTGGCCTCTCTCTCTCAGCTAACATGACAAGCAAACTCACTGCCTTCCCCCGTCTACGTGGGACATGACTCCCAGGGGTGTGGACCTTCCTGGCAATTTGGGACAAAAATCCTAGAATGAGCTGAGACTCAGCATCATGGGATTGAGAAAACCTTCTCGACCAAAAGGGGGAAAGCGAAATGAGACAGAATTAAGTGTCAATGGCTGAGAGATTCCAAACAGAGTCAAGAGGTTATCCTGGAGGTTATTCTTAAGCATTATTTAGATATCGTCTTTTTAGTTAAAGTGTAATGGAGAGGCTGGAGGGAACTGCCTGAAAATGTAGAGCTGTGCTCCAGTAGCCATGTTTCTTGAAGATGATTGTATAATACAGCTTTCACAGTGTGACTGTGTGATTGTGAAAACCTTGTGTCTAATGCTCCTTTTATCTACCTCATTGACAGACAAGTAAAACATATGGATTAAAAGTAAATAAATAATGAGGGGAACAAATGTTAAAATAAATTTATTCGATTGAAATGCTAGTGATCAATGAAGGGGAGGGTAAGAGGTATGATATGTATGGATTTTTTTCTTTTTTCTTTTTATTTCTTTTTCTGGATTGATGCAAATGTTCTGAGAGGTGATCGTGGTGATGAATATGCAACTATGTGGTGATATTGTGAGTTATTGTTTATATACCAAGAATGGAATGATCACATGGTAAGAATGTTCATGTCTGTATGTTATGTTTTAAAAAATTTAAAAAAAGAAAAAGAATGAATTGCAGTAGAACAAGAGCAGAACCAGAAAGACCAGGAGGAAAACAAATGGCAGCATTTTAAATAAATGTATTTTTCTCTTCTCTTCCACCCCCTAACATGATTGGGAATGTAAGAAATTGATGGTATCATTATAGGTAGAAGTAGAGAATTGAAGTAAGAAATATTTCCAGTTCTCTCCACATTTGCTTGCCTACGAAAGTTTTCTGCTGAGACGTCTCTGAGATTTTGTTTCACTGCTCAGTCTTACCAGAAAGTTTGGCCTTTGAACAGGAACAGGAGAAAAGCTGGTCCTTTCAGATCTGCTTGAGCCCATTAAAACTTCATCTTCCTTGGCTGCTGTGAAAAAGCAACTGAATAGAGTCAAATCAAAGAAGACTGTGGAGTTACCTCTTAACAAGGAAGAGGTCGAGCGGGTAAGTTACAAAGAAAGTGGTCTATTAAGGGAAAGAAATTGGATTGACAAGTAAAGAAAGAGTAATAAAAGGAGAGAAAAGCCTAAAAAATGGGAGGGGAAGTTGTGATTTTCCTACCATGGAAAAGATTAAAAAATAATCTAGGGGAAATTGCAGTCCTGAGAAATAAGCGAGAAATAATCTTCAGCATATCCTGATTCTTTCCTGGGCTAAGAACCATTGCCTTCTAATTTCCTGTTAGTCCTTTGAGTTTGATACTTCATCTCTTGGCTCCCTCCTTTCATGTACATTGCCTGCTTCAGATCCACAGAGAAGTGGCATTCAATAAAACCTCACAAGCCTTGTCCAAATGGGATCCTATTGTTCTGAAGAACCGGAAAGCAGAGCAGCTGGTTTTTCCCCTGAAGAAGGAGCAGTCAGCCTATGCTCCCATTGAACACGTGCTCAGTGGCTGGGAGGTGAGTACAACAAAATGAAACCAAACCTTGAAAGATGAGATTGTGGAACCTGGAGATGTCAGAGCCTGTGAGCCTTGACTTGGACTGGATACATTAAGCCTAAATCTCAGCTTTTTAAGTCATTTTAGTTTAGCAATGAGAAAGGGGTAGTGGGAGGTATCTTCATTGTCATTTATGCAATAGCCAATCCGAGTAGCTCTGTGGTCACCCTTCATTAGTTTGTGGTACATGGCACATAGTTTTTAAAAGATATTTAAAGCCACATTCAGGAATCTTAGGAAATCTGAGAACCCCTTGGTTGCATTAGTGTTGCCTTAGTGGGATACTTAGAAGCCAAAGTTTAAGCACTGTAAAACAATGTATTGCTGATAATGACTAGAATATTACCAAGTAACTCATTCTGACTTCTGAACTGCGGGGGGTGGAGGGGGGATTTTAAAGCTGGGTTTCCCAAATACTGATCCCTGATAAAGTTTTCATCCATCTGGAGCAAAAAGAAATTATTAGTGTATATATTTAGAGGGTGTAAGGCTGCCAGCTGTCCTTTATTACAGGGTTAGTCTTTGCATTTTAATGATGTTGAAATATCTTTTATGAAATTATGGTGGTAGTGAATGATAGGGTTGGGGGCAGATTGGTATTCAAGCGCCCTTACTTGGCAAAATTAAAAGTTGGTGATCCTATATTGGTCCCTAAAAATCTAGAAATTATTAGTCTGTGAAATCTAAGTCTGTGAAACACTGATTTAGAACAGCTCGCCTTTCTTATCCAATAGACCATTGGTATGGGGTCTTTAATGGTGTTCTGTCTTAAGTAGAAAAATAATCAAAACAGCAAGGCTCAAACCCTGAATAGATGACCTTTATGCTTCTCCTGTGCTTTTTAAAAATCTAAGAAGGAAGTGTCCCTGTGTGTTGGGAAGTAGAGATAATTAAAGCTAATTGAAATAAACATTGCTTGCCACAGTAGTTAGCAATCAAGTGAGTGCTGACTATTTTGAGGATAAGCTCTGTTTCTGATGATGTTGTCACTACCATTCTCTTTCTATGATGCAGTGTACCAAGGACTAGTGTTTATTAGGTTTCTGAAGATTGAGAATTAAAAGTCTGCACTATAGTTTGTGTCCAGCTTCCTAAAATTTCATTTAACTGTACCTGAGGAAAATGCAATGAGATAATGCATATAAAAGCATTTGTAAATTGTAAAGTGCTAGAAATCATTTAAGGTAAATTTTTCCTTGAACATCCCACTCTCCTTACCTTCAGACATTTTATTCTACACCAAGATTTTCCAAAGTGTTCTCCTCAAAACATTAGTCTCTCAATATGTCCTCAAAAAGTTTGGGGAAGGGGAGTCAGATTTCCACGGTACAAAATGCTGCATGCTATATGCCCCCACAGAGATTCAAAGTCTATGGAAAGATAGTAAAGAAACCTGTTTGACCTAATTTAACCCAGAAAGTACAAGCTGATTTTATTTAAAAAAAAAAAAAAGTTTAATTAAAATTAAACTTTCATCTGTTCTACAACTAATTGTTGTGTTGTGCTTTGAAATTTATTGCTTTTTTGTATATGTTATTTTTCACAAAAAAGAAAAAAAGTCTATTATGAGGATAAAAAAATATTTATTCCTTATAATAGCTCCAATGTTCTGGAGCAGCTAGAAAGAAAAATTTGACATGATGATGTGATAACCCATGACAAACTCTGGGATCTGTCCTATAACTACTTGTTGAAGAGTACTTTGAAAACTATTGCTTTTTTCTTTCTTTGCTTTATATATATATTATACAATTTTAAAAAGTTGAAAAAAAAGAAAACGGAAAAAAGTTCAAAACAAAATTAAATTTTCAACATCTTAAAAATTAAGTAAAGGGCGGTGCAACGGTGGCTCAGTGGCAGAATTCTCGCCTGCCGTGCCGGACACCCAGGTTCAATTCCCAGTGCCTGCCCATGCAAAAAATTAAAATAAAAAAATTAAGTAAATTTTTTTTGTCTCATGAGAAACATGCTTTGTGAAAAGCCAGTCTCTACCAGCACCTCCTCTGTCTCTCCTCCTGGTGAAGCAAGACTTCTTCCCCTACCTCCCTACTGAAACAACTTTTATCTATCTGACTTCTCGTTTTCAGTCTTTCTTTTTATTCTTGCTGTGTA
Source organism: Myrmecophaga tridactyla (assembly GCA_004026745.1). Taxonomy (NCBI): domain Eukaryota; kingdom Metazoa; phylum Chordata; class Mammalia; order Pilosa; family Myrmecophagidae; genus Myrmecophaga; species Myrmecophaga tridactyla. Next base: position 12,374 of record PVIY010044796.1, on the reverse strand, counting down.
AACTCCATAAGTAATTCATATACCCCCTTGACTTCTGACTATCGTGCTATAGATCACTCTCAACCCCTTCCAAGCTCCAGTCCTGTATTGTGACAAGTTGGCTTCATCTGGTCTCCCCTATGCACCTTAAACTTAGTATACTCAAATTAAACTACTCATTTTCCTTCCCCAGACTCTCAAAACCTATACTACCACTTGCATCTTCTAACTCAGTAAACAGCATAACTCCCTGCCCCAGTCACTTAGGTTGGAAACCTCAGTGATCTGGTTCTTCCCTCTTCTCTTAACTGCCCCCAAAACCTAATCCAGCCAATGGGCTAGTCCTTTAAATTCTGACTCTAGAATAACTCTGGGATCACCGTTTCCTCTTTTCATGTTTTAGGCCCTCATCATCTTTCATCTGTAATATTACTCTACAATCACCAGGATTTTCTTTCTGAAATCTGGAGCTGGCTATTGCTCTCCTGCTTAAGATCCTTCAGAAGATCTCCCCTTAGCAAATAAAATAAAAACACCTAGCATTTTAGCTACACTGGACAACACATTGTTACCTAACATACCGCTCATCTCCATAGAGCTATGTTTTTGCTTATGCTTATCTCTGTTCAGAATGTTTCTTTTTTCCTTCATGACACAATTGTATCTACACTTCAAGGCCTCATTCAAAAAGTCGCTTCCTCCTACAAGCCTGCTAACCTACCTCCAAATCAGAATTAATTTTTCTTTCCTCTGTGATTACCCTTGTAGAATAGCATTTACTCTGTTATGTTATTAGTGGTATATCGTGCTCTTTCCTCTGAAAGTCTATGAGCTCTATGAGGACAGGAACTATATTAACCAACTGTATATTCCTACCACCCAGCACTTGTGGGGGTGCCTGGAATGTAGCTACCATTAATAAATGTTTGTAAACTGAATTAAATCGAAGGGAGATTACAACATTGTAATATAAATCACTTTGAGCCTGTGATTGATCACTACTGCAAATACTAAAAATGGAAGAACAATACACCTTTACTATGCAGTAGAACAGGTTTATAATTAAATCAGTAGCATTGTGTGATGTGTGATATGTGTTTAATGCATTTGTCCAGATATCTGTAAGTTTAATACTGACCATGATGTATATGGCTCTTGAAGAAAACGCATAGGATATGTGTGTGAGGTTTGAAATTAGATCGGTCACGTAGGACCATTTTTATGCTTTGCCAAAGTGGATGATGGCATGGTTGCTTTGATTATTTAACAATCCTCACAGTAACATTCAAGCAGCAAATGGGGTCTTTTGTTGATATGTGAAATAACTGGTTCACAGTCCATTTGTTTCTTAATTATAGAGACTAGCTTGCATGGAAAACTGGAAACTGAGGAATTGGAGCCAAAGTTAGAAAATGACTAGAGTTAAATTTGGTCAGGAAGCAGGTTGATTACATGAAGGTCATTTTTTTTAGGCAGTATCCTTTTGACCTCAGGAAATCAAAACACACACCCTTCCATAAAGTACAGTTGTAGATTGTGCTAAAAATGCAGTGTTTTTCTTGCCTCTTTTCTTCAATAATTAATACCAAGAAAACACATGCGCAATTTGTAGCAGCTGGCTGTGGTTTAAAAAGTTCGAGTTCCCCTCTGTGCCATTATGCAGATTCTTTTCCTGATTGTGTCATCAGTGGCAGATAATTCTTATCTGAAGCTCTAACCTCCCTTTCACTCTAGAAATATTCTTAAAGGGAGGCTTATAATATGAATCTAAGATTCCTAACTATAAGGGAATTAGTTACGTGTTTCAAAAATGCCTAACAATACAGAAACTATTTCATTTTATGACCTATGATAATCTGGCACTGGTGTTCCTCTGTCCTGCCAGCATTTACCTTATGGGTATCCTGCTTAGATTCTTAAGAGAATGGACTTCTGTTTTCATATATATATTGGCAATCTGAACACAGAACAATCCCCCTCAGTAATATTAGAGAGTAGCCTCAGAGTCCCCTTGCTCTTGACTTAAATCAGAATAAGGCTATTTATATGGCTGAACAGCAAGACTGGAACCGTTTTGTGGTACCCCCTTCTCTTGCTATTACAACCAATCCTATCCAGTTAGTGATTCTGATTATAATGTCAAAATAAAGTAGATGGTCATCAAAATGTAAAGAGAAAGTTGTAAGAGTGTGGCATGAGACATAGAACTTTTTTTTTTTTTATCTCCTTAAGGCAAGAACTCCCCTGGAGCAGGAAATTTTTAACATCCTCCATAAGAACAAGCAGCCAGTGACAGACCCATTACTGACTCCCGTGGAAAAGGCAGCTCTCAAAGCCATGAGCCTGGAAGAGGTAGGTGTGATAGGCCCCTGGACATCCCCAGTCATACTACATTTCCCCCAACAGTTGCCCTCAAGCCCAGGGGGTCACTTTAAATGCTGTTCATTATAGGCTAAGATGCGCCGAGCAGAACTTCAGAGGGCCCGGGCCCTACAGTCCTACTATGAGGCTAAGGCTCGAAGAGAGAAGAAAATCAAAAGCAAAAAGTAAGGAGGCCCCTGTGAACTGGCCTTGGGTTTCCTGAAAGTGACAAGGCTAACTCCTGAATACTTGGAAAAGAACCTTTGATAACTGGTAATGGGGGTCATGTAGAAAAGGTCACAAATAGGGGTTACTAGCTCTCTCTTCCCTCAGCCCTCACTCAATCTCCAGTCATTTTACCTGTTTCAGTAATGCCCTATTCTCTAGCTTTGCTTTCATTCTTAGTTTTGAAGAAAAAAAAAAGAGGACTGCCTCCTTTCCAGGGCATCACATGTGATGATCTCCATATTCCACAGCTGTTGGGACCAGCGGGGCTTCCTTCCTGCTTTTTGCTACTTTAGAATTTGTTCTACTTTCTGTGGGCTATAGAAGCAGAGGGGGCTCTGCTCTTCAGAGATCTGCCCCTACGTGCTGCAGGAACTGAATCCTGCCAGTCCTCTCAGGTTCCAAACTGGATCCCTTCAGTCAGCTGGCTCTGTGAGGAACAGGATATATGTTCTAGCCCCTGCATGAACCCCTTGTCCCTTAGGCAGTATGGACGTGTTCATGTGTAGCATCAGTGTGTTATCTGAATCTCTAACCTCTTCATCCATACTCCCTTTACCCTGTAGGTATCACAAAGTTCTGAAGAAAGGAAAAGCCAAGAAAGCCCTAAAAGAGTTTGAGAAACTACGCAAGGTTGATCCTAGTGCAGCATTAGAAGAACTGGAGAAAATCGAAAAAGCCAGAATGATGGTAAGACTTTTTCCTGCCTCCACTCCTTGAACCAACTTTTCTGAGAAGCGGATAAGAATCTCACTCTCTCTTTTCTTCCCAGGAGCGAATGAGCCTTAAGCACCAGAACAGTGGGAAATGGGCCAAGTCGAAGGCAATTATGGCGAAATATGACCTGGAGGTAAGAGACCATCAGGGTAAGAGAAGAAATGGAATTGGGGGAAAGAAAGGAAAATCAGTCCATAAGGATGCTAGCTGAAGCAAAGTTGGGCAAGAGCCATGAGAATGAATAGAGAACTGGGAATCTAAAAAAAGGTGTCAGAAAATCTCTGAGGCAGAGAGGAAAATGACCAGGAACAAGGTGGAAAATGAGAAATGAAAGGGGAACAGCATTGAAGGCAAGTTCAGTAAGGGGGAGAGGAGCTTTTTATCCTGTTTGACATGTTGATTCCTAGAAGACAAAGAATTTGTCTTCCATTTTTATTCCATAGCTATTAGCACAGTGATAACGTACAGTTTAAACCACAGGTACTCTTAAATACTTATCAAGTCAAATTGAGAGGGGGCAGCTTTTAAGAAATGGACCATGCAGGCAAGGTGTTATTGTGGTCACTAATGACCATGTTTTCTCCTGCTGTGACTCCAGGCTCGCCAAGCTATGCAGGAACAATTGGCCAAGAACAAAGAACTGACACAGAAACTCCAGGTAGCATCTGAGAGTGAGGAAGAGGAGGGAGGTGGTGAAGAGGACACGTTCCTTGTCTCTGATGTAGCGAATGAAGTACAAATGAATACAGATGGACCAAATCCTTGGATGCTGAGAAGTTGGACCAGTGACGCAAAAGTGGCTGAAATCCAGAAAGACCCTGAACAACTGCCAGAGCCTGTAGACCATGAGGATTCTGAAAGTGAGGGAGAAGAAAGACCAGTGGCAGAAGAAACTTTGTTGAAAGAATTTGCAGAAAGGCGAGCCTTTAGAAAAAGGTCTGAGCTCAACCAGGATCCTGAGCTGCTTGGTATTCAAGAGACAAAAGGTGAGTTGTGATAAAATGGAAAGGAATCTTTCATAGCGCTATGGACTGTGAGAGGAAAAGTAAGTGTCCACCCACACACATGCACCTTTACTGTTCCGTGGAATAGGTTTATCTACTCTTGAAGGCTTGTAGTCTTGGACTGCCCTTCCAAATGACATGACTAAACCTTCCTTGAAGTAATGGCATAAATTGTTACCATTACCTACAAACCAGATAGAAGTGTATGTGGTAGGATGGCAAATCTGAGAAAATCTGTTCCCACCTATAGATACATAGAGTGGATTTTGAGGCCCTATGAAGCTTTTTCAAATTATTGCTAGTGGTGTTTTGTCTTGCGTATAAAGTGGAAGTGGCATTTTTAGCACTTTGTAATGCTGGTTTATGTGTGTCCGTTTGGGGGAGATGTTACCGAGATGAGTGACCCTACAAGCTATGTAGTAAATCAGGATTCTTACTCTCTAGTCAGACTCTGCTTGTGTGTTTTCTACCTGTTAGCTGTTAACAACATTAGCACCCTTGAGAAAGGTCACAGAGCTTCCACTCTGGGTATAAGGACATTATAAAGCCTCCTTAAGAAACTACCTACATTCAAAGCCTACCTGACTAGCTGGACAAATTTTTAGGTCTGATTTTGGTTCTCATAGGAGTAATGCATTTACATTACAGCAAGAATCTGTTCTTACCTGGTAAAAAAAAATCTACTTTGAAAGCATTGTCATTTAGAATATATTGTAGGACCCTCACATAGAGTTTTCAGCTAGAGATTTCTGGGATTAATTGTTATAAGAAGTCATTTCTGAGAGGATTTTGGAAAGCAGCACTGCAGGTCAAGATTGTCAGCAGCCTGTTCACAACCACAGGACACAAGCTGCATCCTGAGCCCTGTTAAAAACTGTTCACCTCGCTAAATGTGTAGAGCAGTTCACAGTATGGAAAGTATGAAAGGTGATTTGATTTTCCTTGTAAAACAAATGGAAAAACAGTATCAGATAGTGGGAGATACTGGACCCCAAACAAAATGAACCAAGAAACTCAGTTCTTGAGAAATAAAGATGCATGTGTCCAAAAGCCAGATCAAACTGAGTAACTTCTTGCAGTGGCTTCAAGCCAAAGCTAGAGAGCAGGATTAACTTGGGAATGGAAGCATCTGAAGTTGATGCAAAGGACAGTTCAGAAGAATGTCACTGCCATGTTGCCCTCAAGGGTCGTAGAGACTGGTGTTATTTGCTCACATGGAAAAGTGTGAGTGGCATCCACTATAGAAAACAGCAACTTCCATCTCTTCTTGACCCAGCCACAGCAAATCATGATATAGTGCTTTAAGATGTGGAATAGGGATTCTGGAGTCAAGATAAAACAAATCCTGAATAAGGTTTTTATAAATAGTGAAGCATAAATTACCATGAAGTTGTATCCAGAGGCCACCTATTAAAATGGCTCCCTTTCTAAAGTTTGAGACTTGGGGTCATCTCCACTAGGTAGGTTTATTATATAAGCAAATTAAGCCACAGTCCTATTTGTACAGTGAGTCACTGGCAAAGCTAGGAAGAGAACCCAGGACATCTGCTTCCCTGTATGATACTTTTAACTACTAAACTCCATTGCCTGCTATTTGACAGGTAATGATTAGCAAACTCCAGGAGATCTAGTGTATGGAAACTTCTCTTCTCATCTGTCCTTGGGATGTCGTTTGTGCTATCTAGCCCCCAGTGGGTGCTCAACAAATGCTTATTATTGAGTTTGCGCAATGCATGCTCATTGCTAATGCAACTTAAATAATGTCCCTTGCTGACAACTTTCCTTTTTGCCCCCAGATTCTAGCAGCCAGGAGGTGCTATCTGAATTAAGGGCACTAACTCAGAAACTCAACAAGGAAAACCACCAGTCTAAGAAGCCAAAAGTGAGCTCAGCAGGGACTGTTCGCCTAGTTCAGAGAGAGGAGACTGTCCAGGAAGACGAGGAACCCCTGTTGCTGCAGAGGCCAGAGAGAGTACAGACTCTGGAGGAACTAGAAGAGCTGGACAAAGAAGGGTATTTTCAAAATAAGGAGCTTCCCAGACCTGTGTTAGAAGGGCAGCCATCTAAGAGGATCACAAATAATCAGCCTGATGCCCCTAAGGAAAAGAAAAAGAAGGAGCAAATGATTGATCTACAGAACCTCCTGACCACAAAGTCTCCTTCCGTGAAGTCTTTGGCAGTTCCCACAGCAGTAGAGGAGTTGGTGAGCAGAATCAGGGTTGTAGGCCTTTGTGGGGGAGCAGAGCTGGTGTGAAATGTGTCCTTCTTGTACAAGGACTAGAATCAGTGAAGTTTTGTTGTGTAGGGGGATGTTCCAGTAGTTAGAGGTCCAGAATAGTATGGGACCAGGCTGGGCCCGGTAACAGTGTAATAGATGCAAATATGTGAGTGCTGCTGAGATCCCCACATCCTAAATCCTGAGCCACCAAACCCTCCCTGGGGTGACTCTAAAACTGCCCTTAGAGGAAGGAGGGAATCACTCAGAGCTCTGACCAGATCCCAGGCAGACACTTCTAAGGTAAGTCGTTGAACTGTTGCCACAGTTTTACTCTCCTCAGTTAAGGGAACTGAATCTGCTAACATGAGGGGCCCTCATACTTGCACTTGTCTTTCAGGGATGTGCCAGGCCAGCTGGGATGCCTGATACTAATACAGCCCCAGTCCTTCCTCTACCTTATAGCTTCCTTACTGAAAATTTAAAATTGTGCCATGATAATGAGCTGGGTTAATTACCCTAGAATGTAGAAAATTCGAACATGATTGACTACTGATTGGTTTGTATTGCAAGGCGGTCATTGTTCAGCACTTCCCCCTAGGGGGCGCTCAAATGTCATGACCCAAAATGCTAGCCATCTCATCTTGAACCACTGCTCATAAGGCAAGCTGTCGTTCTCGCTCTTGTTTCTTCCCAGGAAGATAAAGAGGAGGCAGACCAAAAGCAGATGATAAAGGAAGCTTTTGCTGGGGATGATGTCATTAGGGACTTCTTGAAAGAAAAGAAGGAAGATGTGGAGGCGAGTAAACCAAAGGACATGGACTTAACATTGCCTGGCTGGGGCGAGTGGGGTGGTGCAGGCCTAAAGCCCAGTGCCAAGAAAAGACAACGGTAAGAACAAGGAAGAAAGCCTATCAGAAGGACACCAGGTTCTCTCACCTTGCTCTTAAGAACCCTCCCTGCCCTTTTGACTAAGTGCTTAATTCTCTTAGTCAGATGTCTTGTTATTTTGCTTTTCAGGTTTCTCATTAAAACCCCTGAGGGTCCTCCAAGAAAAGACAAGAATTTGCCAAATGTAATTATCAATGAGAAGCGCAATATCCATGCAGCAGCTCATCAGGTGAGAGCTTAGAGAGCTCTTGTGCTGTCTACTTACTTCTCTCTTGCTTGGGAGGGATAGTCTAGTGATCTGTGGTCAAGAGGGATGTCTGCTCTTGACCACAGAATCAAATCTATTCTTATTTTCACTGGATGGCTCGGAGATATAATTCCTGATAGTCTATTGCTGTCTTGATTACTGTACGTGAAGAAGATTTAGATTTACTGGATAATCTTTGCAGCAATGGTGAGGCCCCCAAATCTGCCTCATAAAGAGCCTCAGATAATTGTGATGCCAGTGGGTCTCACCAGACTAAGTATACTGTTCCACAGGCTTGTACCTACTATGGTCAAGGTAGTGTTTAAAACATAGGCCATAAGGTTTGAGCTGCATCTCAGGTAGAACAAAGGCACACTGGCACTTGTTTGGGACAATGACAGGATTTAAAATTGTATCTTATGGTAATGAGCCAGGGTTATTTACCCTGGAGAGAAGAAAATTTGAGCACGTCCATGACCGTCAAGTATATTAAAGACTATCACAGAAGGCAGAAGTTGGAGAAGGTGGCAGAATTCAATTCAAGGAAAAATTTTTCCAGCAGTCCAGAGAGAATAGACTGCTCTGGGGTAAAAGCATGTTAGTAGAGGGGACTCAAGAATGAGATTGGGCTAGTAGACCGTGATGTTACCTTCTGTACTCTGCGACCCTGAGATCTGTCCCAGCTAGTATAATATTGAAACGGTTCTATTTTTCCTCCTAAAAAAGAGGGAAGTATATAATATGGGTACGGAAGAAAGGTAAGAAAATACATATTTCATTTGATCTTATTTTGTGAACCAATCACTGCAAAAATTTGAATTGCAACCACTGTAATCCCAATTGAGGCCATATAACTAGAAAATAGGCAGTGAATGGTGAGGGTAGGGGGTTGGGAGGAGTGGATGAGCTTCAACAGGCCAGAATCCAAGTGAAGGGTAGATTGTGGCTTTCAATAATGATCACCCTTCCCCTCCAGGGTTCTTATCTGTTTTTTTAATATAGTTACAACAAACTGACATAGTTTTTCCAAGAATCTCCCTTGATTTTCCTCATCTTTTAAATAAGCTGTAAACTACAGGTCCTAACATGTGATGAGAGAAAGTGTGCTTCAAGCTGAAGGGCAAAAAGGAAAAAAAAAAAAGACTCCTAAGACAGAATATTTTGGCCAGGTGCTCTCATTCTCTTGCCCTAGGTGACATGCACTCAAAATGAGACATTCTCTTAACCCAAAGAGAATTGATTTTAACTTCCTCATTTTTCTGCTTACATTTTTTCCTTCTGTAGCCATTGAGGAAGTGTTTAAAGCTTACTTAAATGCTTGAAGGTAGCATTGTACTGGAGTGGAGAAGAGTACTGGGCAAGGAACCCATCAATCCTACATATCAGGGACCAGAAAGGAAGGGATTAAGAGCATGAAGAGGGTATAGGAGGGTCGTAAAAATCCACAGGGATACAAAGTACCCAAGTGCTCCTCTGCACTCACTATTTATTATACAAGCAAACCCACTCTGAAACAAATACATGAAAAAAACCGTTCACCGCAGCACTAGTCACAATAGCCAAAAGATGGAAACAACCCAGATCTCTTAACAATAGATGAATGAATAAATAAAATGTGGTATATACACACAGTGGAATATTATTCAGTCAAGAATGAAGTTCTAAATTTTCAAATAAATTTAGTAGATTGAAATGCTAGTGATCAATGAAAGGGAGGGGTAAGGGGTATGGTATGTATGAATTTTTTTGTTTTCTTTTTATTTCTTTTTCTGAATTGATCCAAGTGTTCTAAGAAATGATCATGATGATGAATATACAACTACGTGATGATATTGTGAGTTATTGATTATATATCAAGAATGAAATGATCATATGGTAAGAATGTGTTTGTATATTGTTACGTTGAATAAAAAAATGAAAACAAAGACTAAAATCCTAAAAAAAAAATGAAGTTCTGATACAAGCTGCAACATGGGTGACCCTTGAAAATATGATGGTAAGTGAAAGAACCCAGTCAGAAAAGACCACATACCGTATGATTCCATTTAAATGAAAGTCTAGAATAGGCAATTTTATGGAGATAGAAAATAAATAGTGGTTAGCAGGGGAGTTGGGGGGGGCGGGGCTTGGGAGTGGGGAGCCACTGCTTAATGAGTATGGAGTTTCCTTTAGGAGCAATAGAACTATTTCAGACTAGCTAACTGGTGGTTGTGCAACATTGTGAATGAATTAAATGCCACCAAATTGTTCACTTTATAATGGGTGATTTTATGCAATATGACTTCCACCTCAGTTTAAAAAAAAAACACCCCACTCTAGGGTGATAGCCTTGGAGCTAGATAGGAGCAGTGTCTGGGTGCATTTTAGGTTTCTAGGTTGGTAGGTAAGCCTAGGGGGATCCTAATCCAAATTAGAACCCTCTACTCCCAAATGTCCTTAAGCCGATTAGGACACCTAAGGCTGGACTGGAGTATTGGAATGCCTTGATGTCTCAATAGCTTCATTCACTATGAATGTCTCATAGAACTCAGGCCTGTGTACAAAAACTGTACCTGACCAGTTCCCATTAAAGTATGTAACTGCCCCCCAGGCCTAACTCAATGTCAGATCCCTCTTCCCTTCTCTGTAGGTGCGTGTGCTTCCATACCCATTCACCCACCATCAGCAATTTGAAAGGACCATCCAGACTCCTATAGGATCTACATGGAATACACAGAGGGCTTTCCAAAAGCTGACCGCTCCCAAGGTTGTCACCAAGCCAGGCCATATCATTAAGCCCATAAAAGCAGAGGATGTGGGCTACCGGTCTTCCTCAAGGTCAGACCTTTCTGTCATACAGAGGAACCCAAAACAACTCTCCATCCGTCACAAAAAACAGCTGAAGAAAAACTTAATCAATTGAGTTGCTGGAGAAGTGCCACCTTGGTGCCCAGGACCAGGAGCCCTGACTACTACTTATTGGCCCAGTTTTACTCTGAACTACAGGAACAATTTGAAAACTGGCTTAGCACACTATGGTTCATACTCATTTTAAAAATAAAGACTTTTTTTTTTAATGTATTTAACTGGGAGTATATTCTGCATTTTCTCCCAGTTGAATCTTTTTCTTCAAGTCAGACACCTTTTGACACTCTTCTCCATTTGCAGTTGTCAGAGAATCTCATTTCCTCACCCAGAATTAGGTCATTGATCTTAAAGTGGAGAGAATTTGCCCTAGTCTGAGCTTAAATACATCACATCAGATATGGTCCATTGTAAATAACTGCCAGTGATTTCAAGATTCAGGGATAGTGACAAAAGACTATATTCTTAACTTCCCAAACTAAAATCTGGATGCAGAAACTATGTAATTGGATTCAAGCCTGGTCCCAATCATGAGAACAGGATGGTTCCATACCTGGGTTCTATCCCCACGAGTCTGCCCACTATCCCTTTTGTGTGGGTGTGGCAGCCTCACTGCTTGCACAGGTTGCTGTCTAGAATAGCTAGCACTTTCTGGCTGTGTTTTCATAACAAGACACGTTTTATTCTTACTTTACAGACAAGATAGAGCTTTCAGCAGTAAAGCTCTGTGTTCTTTCCTTCCTAACTCAGGGCCAACTCCTTACCACTGATTCAAGGTATAGATCATTCAAGCATGATTTGGCTACATTGCAAAACCTATGGGCTTCTCAGTTATGAGGAATTTGCCTTTCTTTGGATAGCAAGAAATAAATGGAAAGAATCCCTGGAAACTGAGGTTCTTACGTAATTCAAGAAACTTCCCCTCCGATTCCAAAATACAAGCCATAAAAATTACCTTTTTGTCAGAGACATAAATGTGCCAATCATACACTTTGCCCTCCAAGAAAATTGGAGGTTTGTCCCCCCAATTTTTTTTTTTTTTTACCAAAGCAGGTTAATTTTTGTGTCACAGACCCCTCTGAGAGTCATGAACTCTCCCCAGGAAAATATACAAACGTATACCAATTTACATACAATTTCAGTTTTATCGACATTTAGACTCCCTGGGCCAAAAGCTCGCTCTGCCACTCTTTTCTCCAATTTCTCCCACCAGAATGGCCCTCTTTTCCAAGCATGCCACGAATCCTAATGAACTCATATACCTATAAAATAAAGACCTGATAATTTATTTTATAGATGATAAACTCCACGGAGACTGAATGGAGGCTAGAACCCTGAACTCCAAAGCCAAAAGCTACACCACAAATTGCTATGACTATCCAGTGGTAGTCGTGGGCCCTACTACCATCTCTTAAGAAGCAACCTGGGGCTGGGAAGGGAAATGAATATGTCGAGCAGTGTTCCGAGCTCAAGAGGCATCAAGTTATCCATTGGTTTGAGATCACCCACAATCCACTTGCTCATTGACACTTAAGTCAGTAGCCAATGTTGGGTGATGGGAGACCCCCTAACCACTCCTGCCTCCGTTTAAGGGACCACAACATTCTCTTTCACTCCTCTGAGCACAAAAGGTGCCACCTCTGTCCCACCCAACCCCCAAATTGAAGCGCCCAATCAAGTGCCCCCAGTGAACGGCCAATCCCCGTCTACTTTCCCGGGACCCTCCTCAGTTCTGGGCGCTCCCCGCCGCCCAAGAGTGATGCAAGGGATCCCATCCTTCTAAGTGGAAGGCAGGCGCCAGAACGTGCTGTAAACGACGCCCACTCCCAGCCTTCCAAGCCCCCAAACGGATTCGATTGTTGTTTCGTGGGGCTTTTTTTTTTTTTCTTTT
>PVIY010044795.1:0-19487 GCA_004026745.1 Myrmecophaga tridactyla | reverse complement strand
CCTCGCCTCCTGTGTTCCGAATACCCCTACTTTGCTTTCTTTCCCTGTGTTCTCAGACTGCAATATTCAGACCGAACGGCGTCAGTTCAGCCCTGGCCTCCCCAGTGTCACTCTGACTTATTTAACAACCACATACGTGGTAGGTTGGCACGATTGCTCGTACACGGATGACCTGATTACTTCAGGAACATAAGTCTTATTCAACCTGCAGACCTCTGCTGGTGACTGGCCCCCGTGCTGCTTTCCCCCTATCCCGGGGAGGTGTGGACTCTGGGCATCTCTCCCTAGCCCCCTCCTCCACAGGAGCGCTGGCCTCCTGGCCTCTGCTCCACCCCAGGAGAGCTACATTGCCAGGGTGAAAGCGTGAGCTCTTCATGGGTCAGCAAGGATAAAGTACGGCTTTAAGACATCCGCACTATTGCTTTATGTCCCCCACGCCTGACGCACACCTGTGTAGCCTTTGGCCAGCTGTATGGCTCCTCCTGGTTTATGTTTGTCTCCCGGATCCCACGTCAGTTCCTCAGGGGCGAAGGCACTGTGCCTTCTTTCTCTCTGTTCTACCTTTGCAGAGCTCTGCACCTAGTGCAAAAGGTAGGGTGCAATCTTTGGTTGTGGAATGAATGAACCACCAAAGGGTTTCTTCCTTGTCTTTTGGCTCTCAATTTGTGTGCCTGCGGATGGATATGTATATATTCACGGTGGAGGAGAACTTAAGGGAGGGGAAACAAATCCTATGAGAAAGCCATAAATTATATTTTGATTTAAGCTTCTTGCTCTTTACATAGTAAGGTCTCCTGATTTTTTGTAAAACATTCGGGTATTTGAGGGGACATATAGGGGCCTTATGATGGTTACATCCCAGAAACTCTTCTCAAATCCAGGTTCTACTTTTCCTCCTGCCTTAAAGTGGGTTCCAGCAACTCCCTTTTTCCCCCTTTTTACTGCCTTCACCCACCTTTACCTCCCTTGGATTCTTCAGCGCGGGGTGTACCACCTCCCCTGACCCCTCTCTGCCTCTTATTGATGATCAGTAAAATGTAACTAAGGAGTGAGGATTTAACAAGTGATTATGATTATAGAAACATATAGATTTTTTCTTTCTATTATATCAGAGTAGACAGAGAGGAAATACCTGAAATCTCTGAACTGTAATCCAGCTACCCTGATCCCTGAAAATGATTGTAAAAGCCCTTATCCTGTGCCTTTGTCCATTGTCTTACTTTAGAAATTTGTAAGGGCAAATGCCCTAATGCTACTGGGGGAAACTGAGTCAGCCATTTACTTGTTCCAGTCCAGTTTCACTCCTTTACACTTGTAAATTGTTTCTGCTATTGAAATGATAACTCTGTCTCCCGTTCTGCTTATACTTGTTATCAAAATTATAATGACTTTATCTCCCCTTGTTAGAATCCATAAAGCCTTGAGGCCCCTAGACTCTGGGAGACAGGTTTTCAGGCCTGTAGGCCATCTGTCCTGCTTCATACCAAGCAGTGAACTTTCTCCCTTTGAAACCCTGGTGCCTCAGGAATTGGTCATTCAAGCACATGGAGCAGAGAATTCATGGCTTTAGTTCGCATCAAAATGGAAACAAATAACAAATATGGAGAACTTCTGAAAGCTTAAAAATGTCTGTCACATCTTAGATCCCAGACTTGGTTTCTCTCTAAGAGGGTAACTGGGTTAGGCAGGCAAGTGTGGCCCAGCAATTGCTTTGACTCCCACATCAGCCACCCACAGAGGCAATATGGCCTGTTTCATCAGTTTTATCATCTGCAGAAACGGAACAGTGATGCCTGCCTCTCAAGGTAGGTAGTGGGCGTCACAAGGGATGCCATGTGTTCTTAGCCCAGAGCCCACGATGTCTTTTCAAGCTAAAGGTGCCGCTGCAGCTGCTGCTCTGGCTGGAGGCACTGGCCCACCTGGAGGTGGTGAAGCCGCTCTCAGGCTCTCTCCTCCCCGGGGTGCTACTCACCGAAACGTGCTCCCTCCTCTCCTGCTCCCTCCCTTCCTCAGCCCTGTTTTTGAACAAACTGCCTGCAGCTTCACTTGTCTTCTGAACAAGACTCAATGAGCCCAGGCCAGAAAATTCAAGCCCACATGAGGTCTGATGCAGGAATAAATGCAAGTTGGTTTTCTTGAGGGGGTCTCCCTAAGAAGCCCATGCACTCACAGTTCAAGCAAATGAACCCCAGGCAATCAGCAAGTACAATTTCTATATCTGAGCACAAGTTCTTGGGGAGGATCAAAGTTGCTAAGGAGAGGGGTTGCTCATCTTCCCAGGTATCAAAGATAAAAGGATAAACTTTTGAATGAATAAATGAATGGGTGAGTAAATGAATGAATGCATACTGGAATATAAAAGAGACAAGCACTTCCACTCTAGGACAGCCAAACTGGCTGTACAAAGTAATCCCAAATCCCAAATCCCGTAGCCTTTCCTTAGATGGACGATATATATGTAAATAGAGCCATCACATTTAGAATGTCAGGCCTCAGAGGGGTTCCTCTGGAGCTTACAAAGGCCACTTCACATTTCTCCAAGAAATTCCAAAACTTGACAGCTTTCTTAACACGGTCATGGTGGGGAATAAAAACTGCAAAAATTACGCTGTTTAGAAAGTAAGCTAGTTACTGTTGAGAGGGAATTTTCTGAATTTAACTACTTCACAGCTATCAAAAAGTGCCCCTATGTTTTTTATTCCAAGTGACCCTGTGACAGGACGGTGATTGAAAATGTAAATGTGACCTTTGTGCACACAAGCCCCATCCCCTCCCCTCAGCCCAGGTCTGCCAGGGTGAGGCTGAGCCTGGGGGCTTGCAGGGAGGGGCGAGGGCTGCTCACCCCACTGTGCCCACCCCACCGCGCCGACCACCCCAGTTTGCGGCGTCTCAATCCACCTCCAGGCCGTCACTCCCAGTCACCCGAGGGGCACCAAGCCTGAAGACCCAACAGTTCATGAAACCGGCGTGCGCCGAATGAAGCCTAGGTCAAAAGCCCAAGCTGGCATTCTTCAAACCACAGTCCGTGACCTCTGGGAAAAGAAAGGTCGCCTGTGACTTTCGCTGTGCCCGGTGTCCCCGTGCGCCCCTCGCTGCGGGCAGTGAGTACAGCCGGGTCCTCAGATGCGCAGACACGCGCGCGCTGCAGGGCTCTCTGTGCCTTAAACGCGTCCGATGCTACAACGCCCACACCATGCGGTTTAATTTTGGGGAGTGGGGTGGGGGTGGGGGGTAAATCTTAAGGTGGAGGCGCCCCAGGCCTTCCTGGGCCCTCTTACTTCCCCCTTTGCTGTGGGCATCTGCTGCCCCAGGGCCTGCCAGGGTGAACCGGGGTGGCTGCCAGCGCCCGTGGAGCAGGCGGTGTTGGCCGACTCCCCGATTGGAGCTGGCAGACGGCGCCTGGGGTGGGGTAGGACCAGCTGACCTCCGAGTCCCCTTCCAGTTGTAAGATGCTGCCGCAGGCGGGAGTGGCAGGAGGGAAGCATTCCGCGGTATTCAACTGTCCCCTCCTCCTCACGCAGCTGTAACTCTAAAGCCTTTCTGCAGGTCTCTCCCACCTTTTCAGGAGACTTGATCGAAATGTGAGGCATACAGATGGAAATGTGACCCATGGGTTTGGGCTTTCGTTGTCTCCTGGCATCACTGTAACTGTGTGAAAGCAGGTCACTAAATAGGAGGCGCTTCACAGACAAAAGTCAGGGTAAATTATATAGAGGAAGGCTGGGGACCCCTCAGAACCAAAAGCCCCATGCCCCCCTTGCTCTTTGAACTCCCTTTTGAGGTTCCTCTTAATACTTTTGAAATTTGAAATCCCCCCCAACCCCAGTTCACTATGTTTGACCCAATACAAAATTAAGTTCCCACCTGCCCTTAAACTTCCTGCCCTAAATCTCTATAAGATGGACAGACGCTCTTCCAATCAATGGGAGTCAATCTAACTTCCTTTTTATGGTTATAAAATCATTTGCCATCCCTAGAAGTTCCAACATATTTCTGTTCTTGCAAGTGATCAGGCTTCCTTGTTACAGCAAAACTTTTGGTGTCCCAAATAAAATGCTGTCGTCTGCAAACTCGACTCTAATTTATCTTTCCACAGTCATTAACACACTTTTTTTTTTTTCTGGTTTTTGGTGCCTGGGCTGGGAATCCATCAAACCCAGGTCTCCCGCACGGTAGGCGAGGACCCCACCGCTGAGTCACCCACGTACCCCATAATCACCCTTCCTAACTGCTCCTAAAATGCTCTGAGAATCCAGGAAGGGGTTTTGCCAAAGCTTAATTTTTGGAGGAAAATAGAAGCCATTGCAGCACACCAACAAAATTGCCTATGAACAAAAAATTATGCAGTTCAGTTCAATTCAATTTAACAAATATTTACTGAGTACTAACCAAGCGCTGGCTGCTGTGCCAGCCCCGTTTCATAGGAGGGAGGCCTGTCTTGTAAGGGATTAGCCCTGTACAGGTGCTGCTCATAGGAATGGGGGGGGGAGTGGGGAGGGGTCACAGGGATGGGTTACCAGACTTAATATCAGGCTGTTACTCACTTTGTTCAATTGTAAAATTGAGATTTTAGCTACTTCTGTTTATAATAGTCCAGGGGATTATGAAGATATGTGAGCATTTTTCTATTTAATAATCATAATTATAAAAGCAACTAAACTGCTACCATTTCCTGAGAACCGCTCATATGCCAGGCCTCATGTCACACCAAACATTACATACATGTAGGTATGTTTGTATGTACAATTCCTGATCCTTACAACAACTCGGCTAAGACAGTTATTCTTACCCCTTATTTTACATATGAGAAAGCAGGACCAAAGGGAGAATAAATCACTTGACCAGTCACCCCACTCTTAACTGCATGAGCTAGAGTTTTGTCTGACATTGCAGCCAGCAGGCCTACTGGATACCCGCATTGAGCCTGCATCCCGCCACCTTCCATAACAGCCATCAACGCCTGGCAGAAGAATGGGGCAGGCACCGAAAATGTCCTGTGACTGGCAGTGGGAGAGGACCCTTGGGGGCTCAGCCCTCCTTCTAACCCAGGCACTGCCCAGGCAAGGCTCCTTCTCTTTGTAGCCATTCTAAATGGGGAGCCCGGTGATCCAGGCAACCTCGCTTTGCATTTTGTTATATACTCCAAATATGCAATTAGATCAAGTATTTTTTCCAGCCATCTTCTTAAAGTCTTTACTTCTTCTGTTTAAGCCAATTTGACTACCAGTGCAACCTCCTTGACGTTTTAAGTTGACTTAGATGCAGTGAAGGGGGCCGTCTGCCCTAGGGCCAGGCTTCCACTCAGGGCAACAAGCTTGCCTGAAAGGGAGGCTGCGAAAAGGTGCTTGGCTTGGCTCCCTGAAGGGAGTCACGTGCTCTCAGCGGCCTTGTCCTTCTCCTACTGCTGGAGCCAATTCTTCACCAGAGGGGAAGCTCATGGCAAAACAGCAGGCTACTGTCCATCCGCGGAGATACATCTTTGTATCCAGGGAGGGCTCGGCTGGTCTGGCAGCCACAGGCAAGATGTGTTTGCGTTTTATTTGTGAACATCCTTCTACTTTCATCAGATAATGGACTCTGGTTAGGAGACGACACAGTAAACACAGTATAAACATTGGGATATGCAGCTGGAATGAGTCTGCATATAAATAAGAGTGCTGGGAGCCAGGGAGGTAATAAGTCAGGAATGCAATGGAGATAGGTTATTAAAAGAGGAGCTTGTAAAGCTCTGCAACAAGGCTGAGAGCGTGGAGTGTTTCTTGATTACAGAAGTACTAAGGCAGCTTCCTGTCTCATCTGTGCAGCTGACTGGCTGGGTGACTGGATACCTCACTTAAAATCCTGCTGTTACTCACTTTGTTCAATTGCAAAGTTGAGACATGGATATTTTATGCACTTAAAAAAACATTCTAGGCTATTATACAGATGTGTGCATGAAAATGTTATAAACTAAAGCTGAAAGTGCTACACAAATGCAAAGTTACATTATTCTTAATTTTTAAAAATGATTGAAAACCCTTACATGTCTGGGGCCTTTTGGTAGGTGAATATCAGTCTATGTTCACTTCTGTAATAGAAGTCTCTCAGGGATGTAGCAGGCATTTAAACAACCAAAAATATCATTTGCTGTGTTATGGACAAAACAGAAAGACTCTTTTTTATCAGCTTTCATTAGTCAGGATATGGAAGGCTATGCTGCAATAACAGATAAATCTTGAAATCCCAGTGACTCAACAGTAATGAAAATGGAAGATGCTTCTTACTTTCTGAAGCAGCATCCAGTGTATCTTCAGCATTTCTCCAATCTCTCTTCCAAGCAGCGAGTTCTAAGCCCCACGCTGTTTCCACCTAGTAGTGACATCACGACTGTCTGCATTGTCACAGAGGTGGAAGACAGAGCTGGAGGATCTCATGAGATATAGTAATAGCCAGACCAGGAAGTGGCTTATGGCTTCCACTCTCATTGCGTTGTCCAAAACCCAGTTAGATGGCCCCAACCCAACCACAAGAGAGGCTGTGAAATGTAGACATGGTCATTTTGGTGTGTGCTGTGTCTGCCTTGCCTTTCTTTTAGTTAGTATCTGACTATGGCATATCAAGGAAACTTTGTAGCCATGGAAAAGACTATGTCTGTGCCCAGGCTTAGGTACTTTTAGGGTAGAGCCAAATGCTCAGAGGGGCTTTCCAAACAGCTGTAGACCTTCTCTGTAGGGCCACTGTGATTTTAATTTTGGAAACCAGTGTACTGCTCCCTGGTTTATTCAGGGTAACACTTAAGTCATTTAACCATATCCCTAGACTAATTGCTGCCATACCATCTTCGCGGTTATGATATAATTTGGATAGTATTACCTTTTAGCTTTCTATTGCTAAGGCTAATAGCTTTGGTCAGGCATTTTACTATTGATTAAAACACTTTATTAAAAGCTTAGAATCATTTTGTGGAAAGAAAAACTTGTTAAATGCAATCATATATATCTTATAGCCTATCCTCAGGCATTTTCATAGTCTGAATTTGTTATAAATTGCTGACATTAGTAACAAACTTCAACCTTTCTCAATTTTAAAGAGATTCACTAGTAGCTTTTGAAGTCATAGAAGATATCTTAGCATTGAAATTCCAGTGTTATGTTTTATGAATTTCAGGCCTCTGGTATGAGTAGAGTGAACATCTATAGAAAGCAATTCTTTCCTTAAAATGGTAGTGTGCATTTAAATTAATTATAAATACCTTTTATATGGTATTTATATGGACGGCCAACTCTTTTCATCAGTGTTTGGAGCTTCCCAGCAATTAAATTGCTGGTGCATAAGGTGTCCCTTTCATTTTATGTAAAACAATGCAGTCTTTTCTTAGACTGAATCCATCCTCTGTCTATGTGCTTGATGATTTATCAACCCCTAAATGCATCTGTTTGTTGTCTGTAGACAGTTGAACAAATTTCAATAAATTTAGAAACTGTAAGTAATTCATTGATTAGACTAAGAGTAGGATTTAAACATTGAGAATGGTTAGCCATTATATTTATTTAATACTTTCAGAGGTAGATTTGCTCATGCCTCATCATCTGCAAGGTCAGGTAAGAACTGTCCACTTTCTGTGCTCAGACAAATTGGTCACATTATTTCCTTCAACATTTTGCAGAAGAAAGTAAATCCAGACCATTTAAATGGCCTTATCCATCCCCTTTGGTTTCCTAGGCTCTCGTATTAAGCATTCTTACACACTTTCCACATTTTCATCACTTTTCAAGAAGAAAAAGAATACGTATGTGTGTATGTATGTGTGTGTGTATAATCTGTATATTAATTTAATCTTTATAGACTTGAATACATTCTAACAGCAGAAGTTTCGTTTCAAAAGCTTTATGAAAATATTTGGGAAATATAGTAAAATTTTTAGAAACCCCAGGAATGCTAGGTAATGCGTATCTACATAAAATAAAAGACATATTTGATGAAATCTCATTACTAGAGTTATCTTTTTTAACAACCTACCATTTACAGCAAGCATATTATATTTCAAGCATTTCTTAGCATATTCCATATGGTATTCCATTAATATTTACAATCTGAGAAAGGTTAAGTACTCTCCCCAAGTCATATGGCTGGTTAGTAGAGGAACTATGAGTCAATGCTCAGGTCTTCCTCTAACTTCTCTTGACTTTTAAAGTTTTCATTTTTATTTTTACTGAAGGGTTTGGGTCGCTCCAGTTAAAGAGGATGTTTCTTTCTTCATGTTCTTTGTTGCATTCAGAAAGCCTGTGCTGATTAGGTAAATCAGATATTCAAGCTTTTATGTCACAGATGTCCTTTGATGTCGCTATTTCAGATCATCTTTTTGAAGGGAGAGACAGGATGCACAATAACTTCTTTCTAAACCCATATTCATCAGAGCTGGAGATAGGCACCTGAACATTTATTAGAGTCAGTTTTTACTTTATTTTTGCCATAAAATCAGGCTTCAAAATACATTTTCAGATCCTTATTTTTTTCATATTGCTCAACCTCCCATACCTTTTATTGATTAAGTAAATTTTTGAGTGTCTTGGTTTGCTAAAGCTGCCAGAATGCAATATACAAGAAATGGTTAGCTTTTTATGATGGGAATTATGCCATGAAATATCCAAATTAAGGCATCAACAGGATGATACCTGGACTCTGAAGACAGGTTGCTGGCATGCAGGACATGTCTGTCACGTGGGAAGGCACATAGCTGGAGTCTGTTGGCTCTTCTCTCCCTGGTTTTGTTACTTTCAGCTTCTGGTTCCAGTGGTTTCCTCTCTGAGCTTCTGTGGTTCCTCTTTTAGCTTCTCCAGGGCTTTACTCTAAGCTCTCAGAGCTTTTTACTGTCTCTTATCCTCTAATAAAGGTCTCCAGTAAAAGGAATAAGAGGGGTTGGTCACACTGCAATTGAAATAACCTAACAAAAGTCCTCCCCCCACCACCCCCAAACACATATACAACAGGTCTGCCTCCACAGAAATGGATTAAAAGAGCATGGCCTTTTCTGGGGTATATAACAGCTTCAAACCACCACCATAAGGTATAATTTACATGCATTTAAATGAACCCATTTTAAGTTTATATTTCAGTGAGTTTGGACAGATATATATATATATATACACACACACCCATGCAGTTAGAAGCACAATGAAGATAGAGATTTCCATTATTCCAAAAAGTTCCTTCCTACATGTCTGTCCTCAATCCCTCTGCTCTCACCTCTAGCCCCAGGCAACAGCCACTTATCTGCTTTCCATTGCTGCACATTAGATCTGCAAATTGTGTAAGTTCATATGAATGAAATCATACAATATGTGTTCCTTCAACTAGTTTTTATCTTTCTCAGAATAATGTTTTTGAGACATATCCCATTTGATTTTTTAGGTCTGGGTAAAATCCCACTGTGTGGATATAAAACAGCTTGTTTATTCATCTGTTGATAATGGAGCAGCTTCCAGTTTGGGGTATTATGAATAAAGCTACTACAAACATTTGTGATTAAGTCATTTTGTGAACATGTTTTCATTTCTCTTGTGTAAGTATTTAGAAGTGGAATTACTGGTTAATATGGTAAGGGTATACTTTATAGGAAACAAATGAACTGTTCACCAGAGGCATTCTCCAACCAGCAAGTATGAGCATTCCGGTTGCTCCATATCCTGACCAACACTTGATACTGTCAGTATTTTTGTATTTTAGCCACTGTACAGTATGCAGAGTTTTTAAATTACATTTGCATTTCCCTGATGACTGATACTTTGAACATCTGTTCAGGTTCTTAAATAACTTTTTTGATTTTTTTTTCAAATCCTTTTATCTATCTTTTAGTGGGTTTTTGCATTCATATTGTTGAATTGTAGGAGGGTACTATATATAATGTATGTATATTATATAACATGTTAGAATATATATAGCATATTATATGTAACACATATTTAATGTATAGCATACTATCCTAGACTATCATTGTTTTATTTGTTTTTTGAAGAATGGATATTTTTAATTTTGATGACGTCCAGTTTTTCAATTTTTTTCTTTTATGGTTTGTAGTTTTTTCCATCCTGTCTAAGAAACCTTTGCCTATGCAAAGGTCACAAAGATTTTCCTATATGCTTTGTTCTAAACCTTTAGAGTTTTAGTTTTTACATTTAGGTCAATGGTCATTCACATTAATTTTTATGTGTGGTGTGAGGTAACGTCAGGGTTTATTTTTGTCCATAAGTATGTCCAATTTTCCTTACATCTTTTGTTAAAAAGACTGTCTTTTTCTCATGGAATTACCTAGGACCCTAAAAATCCATTGACCCTATTCGAATAGGTCTGATTTTAGGCTTTGAATATTTTTCAATTCATCTCTTTGTCTATCCTTGTGCCTTATGACTTTATACTACGTCTTGAAATCAAGTTGTATAATTCACACAATTTTTCTTCTATTAAAATTCTTTTAGGTGCTCTATGGTTTTTTGCATTTTTAAGTCATTTCTTCAAAAAAATCATGCTGAGAATTTGAGATGGGTGAATTTATAGACCAAGGTGGGAGAATTAACAACTTGAGTGTTCTGATCCATGAACTTATAATGCCTACTCATGTATTTTAGCCTTTCATTTTTCTCAGCAATGTTTCGTAGTTTTAAGTGAAAAGCAAAAATGACTGAAATCACATATTTTGCATATTTTTGCCATGTGATGGAGGCTTGCCATTTCCAGAACACTACAGACTTTAGAAAAAGGATGACCTCGCCAACACCTTCGTTTTGGATATCTGCCTCCAAAACTGTGAGCCAATAAATTCCTGTTGTTTAAGTCAATCAGTGTAGGGTATTGGTCATAGCATGCCTTGCAAACTAAGATAATAAATGCGGTTTGGTACAGTGCTGAATAGTATGGTGAGGACACTCATCCTTGCCTTGTTTTGGTTCTTTGGGAAAATAGTTTAGTTTTTACCATTAAGTGTGATTGTTATAGAATTTTTTTTTTTTTTTTACAAACTTTATCAGGTTGAAGAAGAGAATAGGCATTGGATTTCATCAAATGTTTTTGCTGTATTTATTGATAGGTTTGGATGGTTTTTCTCCTTTATTTTCTAGTATGACAAACAACGTTCCAATATTGTAATAACCCCACTTTGTCATGATGTATTGTTGTTTTTATCTACTGTTTGATTTGATGTTCTAGCATTTTGTTAAGGACTTTTGCTTCTATGTTCCTGAAGGACACTGGTCTGTGGTTTTTGTGTTCTTATTATATTTTTGTTTAGTTTCAGTATCTGGATAATGCCATTTCATAAAATTAATTATAAAATCTTCTTACTACTTCGGTTTTCTGAAACAGAAAAAGTCTTGGTGTAAGACTGATATTATTTATTTTTTAGATGTTTGATAGACTTCACCAGTGAAGGTGTCTGTGCCTGGTGTTTCCTTTTGGAGAAACTTTTAAATTATGAATGCAAATTTTCAATACATATAAGATTTTCCATTTCCTTTTGCAACATTTTGCTAATTATTTTTTAAAAAGAATTTCCCATTTCATCTAAGTTGTTGAATTTATAGTCATACAGTTGTTCATAGTATTCCTTATTATCATTTTAATGCCTACATGATTAATAGTGATGTCCCATCTTTCATTCCTGACATTGGTAATTTCTATCTTTGTCTTTAATCAATTTTTTTGGAGTTTTTGATGTTCCAATTATTGAGTTCTCTGAACTTACTCTTTTGTTGATTCCTATAGCTATTTCACTGATTTCTGTTCTCTATTATTTCCTTTCTTCTGCTAACTTTGGGTTGAATTTGCTTCTGTTTTTCTAGATTCTTAAGGTGGAAATTTAAGTTCTTGATTTTAGACTTTTTTGCTTTTTTCCATATAAATATTTAATGCTATAAATTTCACTATAACCACTGCTTTAGCTGCATCCCACAAATTTTGATAGATTGCTTTCCATTATAATTCAGTTCAAAATATTTTCTGATTTTCTTCCTAATTTATTATTTTATGCGTGCAATATTTATAAGAGCAGTATTTAATTTCCAAATGTTTGAAAATGTTCTGTATCTTTTGTTTAATTCTGTTTTGGTGAGAACATATACGGTGTGAGATTTCAATCCTTTTAAACCTTTTGAGAATGAGACTTGTTTTATCATCCAGAATCAGTCAATGTTCCATGAGTACCTGCGAAATAACAAGTACTCTGCCAATATTGGATATAGTGTTATATGAATGACATATTAATCAAGGTGGTTGAGAGTGTTGTTTAAATCCTCTATCCTCATTGATTTTTATTTCTCCCTTCCTTTCCTGGGAAAGAAGTATGCAATGTTCAAATAGAGTTACAGATTTTTCTATTTTTTCCTTTTGTCTCTTAAGTTTTTCTGTATTTGCCAGGTCTGTCATTAGATGCTTATATATTTCTGATTTTTATATATTCATTCTTAGTGAGTAGATCAAATTTTTGCTATGATTATTGTTAGCAGAGTATATATTTGTCCACTGTTTTACTTTTAAGCTCTCCAAATCTTTATATTAAAAATGAGTTTTTGTAGGCAGAGCATAGTTGGATTTTGCTTTGATATCCAGTCTGGAATCTCTGACTTTTAATTTGAGGGTTTATTTGTATTTAATGTGACTCATAATATGGTTGGTTGATGTCTGTCATTTTTCTCATTGTCCGATATTTTCTTTGTACTTTTCCCTCTTTTTCTTCCTGCTTTTGAATTGATTTATTATCTTTAAATTTAAATATTAATTTTCTTCCCCCCATGGGGTTATGAGCTAAATTCCTTTCTTTTACTCTTTTAAGCAGCCACTCAGGGGGCAGTGATTCTCAAAGTCTGATCTGTAGACCAGAGGCCTTAGTCTAATCGAGCCTCTTGTTAGACATTTACATTTACAGGCCTACCTCAGGCCTGCCGAACTGAAAACTCTGGTGGTCCCACCCAGGAATCTGTTTTTATAAGCCCTCTAGCTGAACTGGATAGACCTTAAATTTTGACAACTATTCCTCTAGTATTCAAAATATGCAAATTTAGCACTTCCCTGTCTCCCTTCAAATCTTGCCTATAATGTAAGAAACTTACAGTTTTTACTTCTATTTGCTCATTCCTGCTATTTGGTGGAATTTGTTGACACAATTTTTATTTCTACAAGAATTATAAATCCCACAATACATTATACTTTTTGCCTTTAAAGACTTCATTGGAAAGATGAGGGAAAAAATCCTTTATATTTATATATATATTTACCATTTTTTTGGTTTTCTTTCCTTTATGGCAAGACCAGTATAAAGAGCTTCCCTTAATGTCTCCTGTAGCACAGTTTTCTAATGATCGCAGATTATTTCAGCTTCTATAGTCAGAATATATCTATATTTTCACTGAATGTATAATTTTAGGTTAATTTTTATTTTTCTTTCAACACTTTAAAGATCTTATTTCATTTTCTTATTACTTTCATGTTTTTTTTTAAATGCAAAATCTGTGCTTGTCTTTATGTTTGCTCTTCTGTGTCTTTGCATTCCTATTGCTTTCCATATTTTCTTTGTGTCATTGAGTTATAGCAATTAAATCCTGATGTGCTTGTTATGGTTTATTTTGTGCTTGTACCACTGGGGCTTCGGTGACCTTCTTGGTCCTGTTGGTTGATCATTTTAATCATCAGTTTAATAACTCAGCTCAGTGACACAGCTATGTTCTACTTGGATTCTCCTGCCCTCAGAAGCATCCATAAGATGCCTCTAGGAAGAGAGAAAGGAACACATAGAGATCACTTTGTTCTGATCTCTTTCTCTGCATGATCACAATGCTGAGCTTTCAACTGTCCAACGACATAGATGTGGCTTTATAATTTTTATTCAATTTTCCAGTTGTTTGTGGACAAAGGGCAAGTCCAGTAACAGTAACTTCATTACAACAAGTGGTGAAAGCCTCCTATTGAATATATTTTGAAGTTTGTGTAGATTTGAAAAAAGATGCATTCATTTGTTTAATATGGAAGGGATTCTACTGGGATTCTCAAAGCCATAATCCTTCCCCTTATCACGTGGAAACTAATATTTTCAAAATCCTACGACTTAATATCTGGCTATCTGATTTCCGTAATGCCTACCTCCATATATCATAAAATTTTGGGCTATCTCTCAATTTGTCTATATCTTTAAGCCATAAACTTTGTGCAGCATTTTAGTACAGTACATGCCTGCATGTGTATGAGAAAGGATAATGTTATGGAAAATAGGCTTATGTTATGGGGGAAAATAGTGTCCCAATTCCAGTGACTTACATTCTAAGTTTATTTCTCATTTAAGCAACATCTGTAAGTGGTGAGAAGAAACCTCAGGGACTCCAGTCCATGAACTGAATCAGGTTATATGCTATTTGACCTTGTGGTTCTGCAATGCCCACACATGGTTTCCACTATCAGCACTGTATGAAGAAAGAGCTAGAATGTCTTGCAGGATTTTTGCTTGCTTTGGCTTCATGGTGAAACATGTCATTTCCACTCACAGCTTTGGCCAGAAATAGTCACTTGACTCTGTCCATGTGTGAGAAATTGAGGAGCTGTACCCTACAGTGTGCCCAGGAAAGGGAGAAGTCAATAATGTTGAATACTAGTGATATCTACCACAGTGTGATTCCATGACCTGATACTTTGCTTCCCTTCTGTACTGAACAGGGCAGCTCAGACCACATTACATGTCCAAAATCCCTCCAACTGTTTAAAGGACTTTTATATCCCTTATCTTAATATGTCTGCAAATCAGCATATAGATTATGCAGGACAGGTATTATGTATTATTTGCATTTTCCATTTAGAGAACTGTGTCACATTATGGCTGGGTCATTTTCTCAAGGTCATCCAATTATCTCTTAGAGGGCACTAGGATTAGAACATATAAAACTAATTCAATGATGGAGCTGCTTTCCAGTGCAGTGCCTCACATATAGGAGTAATTTAATAAATGGATGCATGGATCATACTACCAAATTGGAAAAGCTTGGGTTTCCCACTCCATGGTCTCTACTAGGAAATGTGGCCCTTCTGTGTCTCATAGAAGAGCATCTTGGCAGTGCTTTGGATGGGGCCACTGACCTCAGAGGGAAGTGTCTTTTGTTTCCAGTTCTCAAGGAAAACAAGGTCTTTCCGTCAAGGAGAAGCACAATAGAGGAAGACAGCTCATACTGTGGTCAAGGTGGCAGCTTCCAAGGGGATGGGAATAATTAAAGCTAGTGAATGAGGCTTTGCAAGATTGGATTCTTCTAGAATAATGCCATCTTTTCTAAAGGTCCATGGCATGAACCCATCAAATCCAAAGGCACTTCACAAGCCTCAACAGCTAATCGGTGCTCCCTATCCACCACCGATCTCCTAGACAATGCTGTCCAAATCAGGCCTACTGACCGTTGATTCCAGCTTTCTGAGGGACCAGTAGTCCAGGAGGTTGTCATGCTGCATTCAGACCATACGTATATTAAGACCTATTTGCAAACACTATAGAAAAGCTAAATTGAGCTAATTTCAATTTCTTGAGTTGAAACACTGAATTAAAAAACAATTTAAATGTCTCACTCTTAGAAAAAAATCAATGGTTTAAAATTAATTTCATTTTTTAAAAAATTCACTGTTAACGCAATAAAGCCTTTTGGGCTTTTTAAGCTAATTGTCTTTCAACTCATTTTAAATTCAAAAGCCTTTATAATTTTTAAAATATTTTACAGTCACAACAGCA
Organism: Myrmecophaga tridactyla; assembly: GCA_004026745.1. Lineage (NCBI taxonomy): Eukaryota > Metazoa > Chordata > Mammalia > Pilosa > Myrmecophagidae > Myrmecophaga > Myrmecophaga tridactyla. Next base: position 3,760 of record PVIY010044795.1, on the reverse strand, counting down.
GTTCAAATTATGAACTTAGAAGGATATAGAAAAAATTAATGAGGCCCCTGTGCAAGGATGATGCACATATTTTTGAACCAGTCCTTACTATTTTTGTATAACAGTAAAGAGTATATCGTCCTACTTAGGTTTAAGAAAACCTTACGTATGTGTGTGTATATTTGTATGTATTTGTCTAGAGTGAAGATTTATATAGCCATTGGGAAAAAACCTGAAAGTGTATATATTAGACTATTGACACTAGAATATCTCTAGGAAGTGGATATGGGGATTTTTCTATAATTTTTACACTGCTATTTTTAATTTGATTATTCCCAGCAATTCTATTTCTGTAATTGAAAAAATATATATTTGCAACTAATTAAAAACATTTTGAGCCCTGAATCGAACAATTTGTTTGAATGTGGCCAGGTCATTGGCTTTCGTGTGAATGGACTATTCTGAATATGGGACTGAAGCCCCTTCCTTGACACTGTGGCCATAGAACTTTCTAGGTGTGGCTGAATGTGTCATCCCCAAATTCAAGTAAAGCAGCAAAGTCAACGTGGATTTACAAGACTGGGTGATTCCAAGACCAAAGTCAGAAAGTCAGGATTGAAAACGCTAATCACGACTTTGGACTATATTCTAAGCAATGGCTTTGGCAGTGTTAGAGTGATGGGTTGTGAACAGAAGGCGGCGACGTGTGGAGTGTCGACAGAAAAGGAGGCCCAAGGGTGAGGAACTGCCCACTGGTGTACAGTTTGTTCTGGGAGTAGATGGTTGGCCAGTCCAGACTAATGTCCTCTTCACCTGGTAGGTATGTTCTTCGACCTCAATTTCACAGGTAATGAATGCCTTTCAACAACTCCCTTTGCTCTGAGTCTAGGGTCACCAAATTGCTTTTTATTTTATATCTAACTAAAAAAAGAAATATTGGTTTTCCTGTATAAAATGTTGAATTGCATTGAATAAATATAAAAAAGAAAATAAAAATCACAAAAATACAAACAGTGGTAGTTAACCTATAACATTTTGGATTTATCCTTCTATATTGTTATATAAATACATATAAATTACATTTTTTTATACCTAAATGGCATTAAAGCATATATACTGGGAGTAACTTGTTCTCTCATGCAAATAATATACTATGGACATTTTCCATGCCTTTAGTTTTCCACAACAGAACCATTTTAAATATTTTAATATTCTAGTTTAATATTCTACTTTAAAAATACAAAATTTTAAAAACTTTTTTGAGGATTCAATCCTTTTCTTCACAGACATACTCAAGTCCTAAGCCCTGGTCCTGTGGATACAAACTCATTTGTAAATAGGATCTTTGCAGATCCTATTACCATGAGGCCAAGTTCAATCAGGGTGGGCCTTAATCCACTGCGACTGGAGTGCTGAAAAGCAAAAGGACACAGAAGGGGACAAGACGACTGAGCAGGCAACAGAAGGGGATGGCTCACCCTATGATGGAGGCAAACACTGAGGCATGGACTGCCAGCAAACCACCATCAGAAAACTATAGACTTCGGAGAAAGTGTGCCCTGTCGACACCTTGATTTTAGACTTTCAGCCTCCAAGATGGGTTGAGTCAACCCATCTATGATACTTGTTATAGGAGACCCTGGCAAACTAAGACAAACTTAAATTTCAATAAGAACACATGTTTATGGGAACAATAGAGGCTAAGGTAAAGGTGAAAGTATTCTCTTCTCAATCACTTCCCACTCCCTATACAGATGAATACAGTTGCAAGTTTGAAGTCCATTCTTCTAGAACTCTTACTATTTTCAAACAAAATTAAACTGTACAAGAGCATACACAATAAAAAAAGAGAATGCTTGCATGGTCCCTTCTGTGTCCCACTCCCTCTTTAAAGTATTTCTAGTTTTCATTCCTTCAGTGATAACTCAGGGATGATCCTCATTCTTGACTTAACAACTTAAAATAACATTTGTTGATTTGCTTCATATATGAGAAATTGATTTCACATATAATTCAGCCTTGCCCTTCAACCTTTAGTCGTGTTTTCTTTTTAGCTTTAAGTTCATGGGTTTATTTTATGGTTTTGCTTTCTGTTAAAATAACTTCTTGACCAGTCTGTATACAATTGCATTGCTTCTTTCATCCCAGGGCTTGTAAAGTGTTAAAATAATGAATTCCATATGTTTTTCATGACATCTGTGCATAGGTACCAGGAATCTAGTTGAGATCTCATCTTCTTCCTAGAGTTGTAGTAGACCTTGAGTTCACAGGCAGAAGACTCTGCATACCAGTGGACAGAAAATCCACCCAGGAAGGAAAAGTTCCTGACTGCTCCTCTTCCACTGTCTTCAATTCATTTGGCAGCAAGGCCTGGCTTCTTGTGTCTGAGCCCCTGGCCCAGGAAGGCTGGAAGGCTATGACTAGGCAGAGAGGAGATGAGATCAGAAGATCTGTCACTAGACACTCTTCACTAGTTCAACAATTAATAACTGTTTCCAAAGGGGAAAGGTTACCAAACAAATAGCTGGGATTTTCTGGAAGTAGTTTTTCAGGGAAGCACTATCTCATGGCCTGATCTGTCAGCTGGGATCAGGCAGGGTGACAGACTTTTCAGACAGACGGAGTTTCCGAGACTATTGCTAGTTCCAGGAAGGAAGGCAGGGAGGGGAATGTACAGCAATTTTTGTAACCGAGAAGAAGCTGTCTTGCTCACCCTTTGACTTTCAGAAATAATCCTCATATCTGCACAGCCGTTTTCAAACCACCCTCGAATCCTCCCTCGGGTGGATTATATATGTGTCTCACATCTGTCAGACCCGCGCCACTCGCTGTGCAGCCAACAAAAGCAAAGCTTGGCACTTATGCACCTGGCTTAAATCATCAAGGATTTTTCTCACCTTGATTCCACTGTGCTCCATTTCTTCTACTTCTGTTACTGTTGCCAGTTACCCACTATTGGCTCCACTTTTACTGTCTGGCACAACCCTTTGATATTTTTATGATTTATTTCCTATCTTTTACTGTTTCTTTATCATCTAATTTGCCAGCCTCTTTTTTTTTTGCATGGACAGGCACTGGGAATTGAACCCGAGTCTCCAGCATGGCAGGTGAGAACTCCGCCTGCTGAGCCACTGTGGCCCGCCCACCAGCCTTTTTGAAGTGTCTCATCTTTATCAAGTCTCTCCAAGGTACTTCACTTAGTGTTCATGAAACAACTCTTTCCTGGCTCATCTTTCTTTGGTTTAGGTGACATTTAATTAAATCACATAATTAGAAGAGCACATCCAGGTAGCACAGGTAGGTTTGGGAACAGTCACAAGTGACATGATGAGCAGCCAATCAGTAGAGTTAGAGTTTGTGTGCACCAGATATTCGTCCAGTAGCGGCATGCCTTCAGCATGCTGGCCCATCAGTCAATATGACTTTCCAAATACATAGAGACTGTGCATTCAACACATAGTTGGCTACAGGAGACCAGTTGAGAGAGCTCAAGTTTCATCTAAAGATTTGTCTCCTGAGCATTAGAGTTCGTTCCGTATTGTGGAGGGCACTGTGCCCGAGTTGGCATCCTTGGGACCTGAGTCATCACACATTATGGGGCTAGCACCTCAGTGGACCACTCCATGACAAGTGTGACCACTCCACAACAAGTGTGACCACTCCATGACAAATGTGACCACTCCATGACAAGTGTGACCACTCCACAACAAGTGTGACCACTCCACAACAAATGTGACCACTCCATGACAAGTGTGACCACACCACAAGTGTGACCACTCCA
>PVIY010044794.1:0-19492 GCA_004026745.1 Myrmecophaga tridactyla | reverse complement strand
GCTCCATGCACTAGAGTAACTTTCCAGAAACCTACAACCTCCACATGGGTCCCTGGACCAGATAAGTCCTGAAACCTAGAGGATCCGGCCTCTCCAGAGCATCAGATAGTTCCATCTCCCTACGCCATATTAGTGACAGACCCTTTCTGCATGAAAAAGTTATAATGGTCATAGCTCAAACATCCCTAAAGAGAGGGATGGAAAGATGAAAGGTAATGGTGGAGTTATATACAGAAGATAGGATTTAGCAAATGAATGTGATTGCTGAATCATTAAATTGCTATCTCTCTTAATCACCAGTATCTCAGAGCAGCCGGAAGTAAAAACTGGAAATTGTGGAATTGTAACCTATGTCAAATTCTGAATATATTCTACAATTAATTGTGGTGCTGTGCTTTGAAATTTATTGCTTTTGTATATATGTTATTTTTCACCAAAAAAGAAAGAAGAAAAGTCGATTGTGATGATTAAAAAAATACTTAAACCTTCTAGTCTCCTATATTCTGGAGCAGCTGGAAGAAAAAATCTGAGAAGATCAGATGGTGGCCCATGACAAATTATGGGATCTGTCCTGAAACTACCTATTGAAGAGTGCTTTGAAAACTATTGTTTTTTTATTTCTTTGCTTTGTATATGTGTTATACTATACAATTAAAAAGAAAAAAGACAAATAGATTGATATGGTCTGGCAAAGCAAATGGGAATGGAATATAAACGTATTTGAAGAAACAATACCCGAGGATTTTCTAAAACTTAAAGTACCAAAAGTTTAAATAAAAACAAATCTGCCCTAGACACAACATAGTGAAACTACAGAACAATAAAGATAAAGAGAAAAAAAATTAAAAGCTCATGTAGAAAAGGCAGATAACCTTTTAAAAAGAATCACAATTGGCATAGACATGTGGTAGTTAGATTCAGTTGTCAACTTGGTCAGGTGAAGGCACCTAGTTCTGTTGCTGTGGACGTGAGCCAATGATACATGAATCTCTTCTGTTGCTCATTACATCTGCAGTCGGCTAGGAGGTGTGCCTGCTGCAATGAAAGATGTTTGACTTAATTGGCTGGTGCTTAGATGAGAGAGTGCAATATAGCACAGCCAAGCAGCTCGGCATACCTCATCTCAGCACTCGCAGCTCAGCCAAGGCCTTTGGAGATGCAGGAAGAAATCACCCCGGGGAAAGTTGTTGGAGCCCAGAGGCCTGGAGAGAAGGCCAGCAGAGATCACCCTGTGTCTTCCCATGTCCGAAAGAACCTTAGTTGAAAATTAGCTGCCTTTTCTCTGAAGAGCTAACGAAATAAATCCCCTTTTATTAAAAGCCAATCCGTCTCTGGTGTGTTGCATTCCGGCAGCTAGCAAACCAACAGACGTTATCTGAAAAAGGACTTATTCAGTAAATAAACTTATTTATTGAATAAATAACTTTCCCAATTTTTCAGTTCCTTTTTTGTGCATATCCTACAGACCACTGTATACATTAATAGGACTAGTTTTGTTTTTATTTTATAGCCAATAAATGTGGATCAGCTATTTACCAATACAAAGAAATAAATATTCATTAGAGGACATTTTTTCTTCAAAAAATAAAAATAAATATTTTATAGCAGTTAGGATATTTAGAGTTAACTAACTTCTCATTATAATTAGTAATATTTTGAATCTATTACTGAACTAAAGGCCATTAAAAACCAAAAAACATAATGGCCTGGAAGATCCAGCAGTCTGAGGATTTGCTGCTGTGAGGTAAAATTAGTATCTTTTTGTTACCTGTAAGTCAACAGTTTACTAAGATAAGCCCATCTATGGACTGTGTTACAGCTTCACCCTAATAACTGAAGAGTCAAAGATGACAAAGTCTTTCCAACACCAACCTGAATTTTTAGAAGCTTATAAATTCGGGGATGGGAAGAATCCCCGTCCATAGATGAGCTCCATAGTTTCAACTGCTGCCAATTTTCAAGTTTGTTTTTTTTAAGAAATCGGATAGATATTTCTTCCCCAGTTGTGGAATTTGAAATCACACCAACAACCACATCCTCCAGCTAGTAAAAAATGCTTCACAATTTCCCCCTGAAATGCGTGAACCATAATACGGTTTCCTCTTGACAAAACTACTAGTCACCCACTAATCAATAGTTTCTTAATATGATTAATTTTAAAAGTAACTTTATAATCTTTTTTAAAGAATAATGAAATCAGCAGTACCTATTGTATTCAAGGAAATGACTGTTCATCATCAGGGATAAGATTTAGGAAGAGACAGTGTCTTATCAAGTTCCCCGGTTCATGGCTGTCCCAACTGATATTTTCAGCCATGCCACTTTTTCACAGATGTGTGATATTTCTCCAGTAGGAAGCTCACCTTCAGTCAGTACATGTCACCAGCTTCCTACACGTCTAGCTTCTTTGCTCCAAGTTGAACAGTAAACTGCCATGTCGTTTCTTTTAACCTTTGAGTTTGAGGCAATTCTGAGAACTTCCCTCACAGCCAATGTCTGGTCCTCCTATGCACTGCACTATAACTAGCTTAATTGGAGAATTCTCAAGTTTATGGACCTTTAAAAGCACCGTGACCTCTCTAACACTGGCCACAGTCACTCAAAGCATTCTAACAAACAGAATCTGTTGCTCTTTCCCAGTATTCCATCCTTCAGGAATTGTCTTCATTCTAGAAATACCAAATTCAAATCTAAATCCCTCAGACTTTGTTTTAAGGCACATTTCCCTCCTTGTTCTTGCCAAAGTGGGATGAGGGAGAAAGTTGATCATTTTTTGTAATAATTTTTTGCATCCAGTATTTGAATACCATGACTAAATCTAAATCAGATCCCAGCTGTCTCTTTTCAGGGCAAAATAACCCTCATTCTTTGAACTATACCATATGAGGTTAGGTTTCCATTCTTCTAATAAAGTTTCTGACCATTTTCTGATTCCCCTCCAAACTCTTGACATTCTCTTTACGCTATGGCAGACACACAGTAAAATAAAGTATTTCTTTTATTAATTCTGCATTTATTTTACTTTTTAGCACTCTGCTGTCTTTTTATGAGAGAGATTCTACTACAGACCCATATGTAACCTTAGGATCCATCATGTCTCTAAGATCACTACTACTGCATTTGCAGCAGTATTTATATTTCCCAATCATTCCTTTTATTTATATCAATTATATTCAGCTTATTCTCCCAGATTTTATGATCAGGAATCATCTTTCATCAGCTGATACCAAATAACTTACAAATATAACACTGATCTCAAAGGAAAAGGCATTACTAGCATTTCTTGATCTCACATACATGTCAGGATAACTTTAAAAAAAGAGAAAAAGAAAGTTTGTTTATTTTAATATCTTGCTTAAGTACAATTTTGAAAATAACATACTATCAGTAATTACTAAAAATGATAGATCTCAACATATGTTTCTCTGCACAAACGGCTACTGAATTCTTTTTAATCCGTTTATTAAATAGAGGCCTTTCAGTGTGTATCACATATCCAAATATTTCAGTTCAATAACACAACATCTATTTTATTAATCCCCATTACTTCCATAACAAGGAAAAAGCTATGCAGGAGTCAAAACTCTCCCTTACATGGGTAGCGTGACATGCACCCTATAGTGTCATCAAATCATAGAGAGGCAGCCATGTGCATCCAGGGGTAGGAATGATTTGCTGAGGCACACAGACCCAGCAAAAGACGGCAAACACATGGTAATGATCACAACAGTGCAGCTTTACTAGTAGAAATGATTCAAAAATGAGTGTTTTACAGCAGACAGACTCCGCACAACCTGCAGCTTGTACATAATTTCTGACCCGCTCTATGCTCCAAACATCCCCAGTTAGGTACAGCTCCCAGTGCCAGGAGAGACCAACAAGACTCCTAAGCAATGACGAATATAAGGAAAGGAGGGAGCAGCGCACCTATGCCGGGCAAACCTGCTTTGCCCAGTCCCCCAAGGTGATGAAATGCGTGGCTGTCACAAGGCTCAGTAATACTGTTATAATTGGGATGTACAGGGAATAGATGCCAGCTGCAGAAACAGTATGTGCTTTGACAAGGAGTGTGTTGGAAGCGGCTGCCAGCCTGTGCCTGCTGCCAACTCCACTCAGCTACAAATAGAAATGACGATGCACAGTGGGCCACAGCTCTCGGAGTGGCCTTCACCAACCACTGTTTCAGGACCAGGAATGCCAATGTGGTCATGACAGTCTTCAAATTACTTACACATCACGGGGTGGTACTTCTCATGGGATGTCCTCACCTGCGTTGGCATCGACAGAAAAGCTTGTTTAAAACTGCGGTTTCCTCCTGCCCCCTGCTACATCAGGATTGCTGAGGCAAGGCCCGGGAATCTGCATTTTAAAAGCTCCTCTGGTGTTTCTTATGAGCACTTTGGTTTGAGAACCAAGGCTGAGTGAGTCAAAGAAGAGACACCAAAACACAGTTAGCTCAACTGTGTCAAGTTGGAGAAAAGATTATTGTCGCGCATTCATATCATGTTTTCCAACTTGCTGAGTGCTTTTATGTGTAACTTCATTTCTGCACTACCATATTTTATAGAAGAGACAACATCTAAGACGGCTGAGTTGCCTGAGATTAGAAATATTATTTAAAAAAAAAAAAAGATCAGGAGTAGAGCAGAGATATTTTGATGGGGTTTGTAGCTCTGTCCACTCTAGTGTTCAGACTCTGGTAATAATAATTATTCTGGCATGAATCACAATGTGAGAAACAGTAATGACAGCTGACCAACCTTGGTGCTAGATATTACACTAAGGTTTTACATTTATGAGCACACTTTATTCCCACGATTGAGTGAGGATACATAGAGTTTTACAAATGAGGAAATTAAAGCTCAGAAAAATTAAATTGCCTAAGATCACAGAGCAAGTAAATATTGACAGCTAGATCTGAACATGCTTCCCTTGACTTCTGAAGCAGGCGCTCTAACCACTGTGCCCGACGGCCTCCCTGGTGTGACACCCTCTACCAGGGAAGTTGCGCCATTGTTCAAAGATTTTACCTGGCTTCACTTTCTCACAGCAACCAGGGCAATCAGTTCTAGCCTGATGAAGTAAATGAACTTTTCAATGAAGATCTCAGCACAGTGTCCGCAGATGTTCATTAACCAGCAATGGCTTGAACTCCCACTCAGTACCTGCCATACATTGTGCTTGGCAATGGGAATACAATGGTGAGCAAAATGAAGTCCTGGTTCTTGTTCTATAGAATTCACATTGTGGGTAACTCTAGGGCTGCACCAGACCACATAAAATTCTACTACTCTTCTCACCCATGCTCTAGAGATGATTCTCCTACTCTCTTAGGCAGCCTCTCTCTTGGTGACTCTTAGCAAATCTGAAACTTTCCTTGATAATGGTTCTTAATAGGCTCAACTGCTACCTCACAAAGGCCTAAGATCAGTGTATCAGTCAGGACTTTTTAAGTTGCAAACAGCAAAAACAACTCAAAATGGCTTATGCAAAAAAAAAAAAAAAAATTTTTTTTTTGACTCATGAGCCAGAAAATTCTAAAGGTTTTCTAGGGACAGCTGGATCCAGGTAGACAAGCATTCCTGTGTCAGATTTACTCCTTCCTCCAACACAGTGGCAACATGGCCACCAGGAACTACAGCCTCATATCTGACTCTATTTGTAATTACAAAAGAAAGTTCTCTTTTTCAGTTTTGACAAGAATGCCAGGCTTGAGTGCCATTGGCTTAACCCACATGACATCAAAAGGTAGCACTTTGATTGAATAGGCCTAGCTCAATGCCTCTTGGGTAATGAGATTGGTCCCACCCAAACTGGTAATCAGCAAAAGGAGCTTCACCAAAGACAGAGCGGGGAGCCATTATTATCAGGAATCAACTCTGGGCAGGTAAAAACAATAGATGTCCATTGGAGTCATTTACTCTTAGAAAAATAAAACCAATACTAAAAACAAGAAAAGGGGGCAGAGGGGTTGGGAGGCAGAATAGATGAAGTAAATATTTTATTTCCTTCGAGTGTTCTTATATATCAGTATTTGTTTCATTTACGCAAAGCAGTTACATGTGAGAATGACTAACTTTCAGATCTCGGGCGACCCTGATGAAGCGTGTCCTTTTAAATGGATCAAACTGACCCCAACAGAAACATTCTGTAGAGATCCTGTGGTTGAGAATATGCCTATAAATGTGTCATCACAAGTGAACAAATGGAGAGGAGAGAAGCATTTAATTTAACGAAACTTCAAGTACTCTTAAAACAGCAACTATTAGATCATTTCAAGCAAGTGTCCCAATTATTTTTTTTCTTTCTATTTCTAGTTCCATAGCATTTTGTTTAGGCATCCTTTGTGGCATTAGTTCCAAACCTGTATGCACATTTAAATCACCTGGGAATTCATTTAAAATATAGATTCCTGGGACATCCCTCATCTCAGACTTTTTGAATCAGAATAACTGAAAGTGTGATCTGGGAATATTTATTTTGATCCAAATTTGAGAGATGGCATGGCATAACGGCAAGAGCATAATAACTCTTGCACCTGACTGCTTAGGCTCAGATGCCCACTCTGACTCTCACTTGTGGTGTGACCTTGGAAAAGTCATTTGTCCTCTTTGTAAAAAGCAATAGAATTATCTCCTAAAGTTGTTGTGAAAATTCAATGAGCTAACTCAAGGAAAATACTTAGAGTTCTGTCCATTCTAGTGTTCAGACTCATGATAATAATAATTAGGGTTATTATTATTAATACATAATAGACATATTAGCTATATTAATTAGTTAAAAAGCATCCTTGGTGATACTTAGCAAAAGCTTGGCTTTAGACCCATTGGGAGCACCCACTGAGTTATGCCAATGCTTTAGATTTTGTGTTGAGCTGTTGTTATGTAAATATTTTTGTATGCCATTTTTATATAAATAAAGAGCTTGAGAATAGCCACAGCCTTAATCTCTGTATTCCCCTGCAGACCCCATGTTTTTGAACGAATGAATGAAAACCAATGGGCAGATTAAACTATCACTTCTGCTATCCTCACTTTCTCAAATTCTCGTTCCTTCAGGTTCCTGTGTTTCCTGGAGGAAGTTACCAATTAATGTAAAAGCATTCTTCCTCATTGCAATAAACAGATTTCTAAAGATTATTCCTAGAAAGAGCAAAGCACTGCTTCCAAGGAAGGAGTACTTGATTGGTGGAGTTTCAGGAACAAGGACAGACAGGAAAAGGAGATATTTTGGACCAGTGGACTTACATGGCTGCTCTGAATTCAGCTGACATGATTTGCCTTTCCACATCAGCAAACCTAGAAACCACAGGTATTCCTTCTCACTCTTCACAGCCCTCTCTAAGCAAAACTATATGCTTGTGAGAGTACTTATTTACCCTCAAATCTCACCACATAGGTTTACATCTACTGCATGTTTGCCTAGGGGCAGCTCTTGTCTCTATTAGACAGCACTCCATATTTACCTCCAAAAGTGCACAAACGGAAATGAAAACTGCCAGTTCTCCAGAATAACATCTGAGGCACTCTGTGAGTACTGACACGCTGCAGAATGGCCACAGATGGCCACCCAGGGACAACCATACGACTGCATAGACTTCTGCAGAGAGCAATATGTGCTGGGAAGTGCAGCCAAGGTCCACATCTACATGCCCACTTTGGAGCCATAGAGCTTATGCGGCTGCCAGAGGACTTCCTGAGGAGGGAGGAGATCGACCAGGTGTCCATTTTTGAAAAGCCCCTCCCCTTCTACGACAAAGAGATTAAGACCTAGCTCCGTGTGCAAACAGCTTTCTGAGACTCTCTCATCCATTTAGAACACAGACCCAGAGTGAAACCTTTCCTCTTAGTCTCCATGATTTTCTACCTATTAGCATTTTTATACCCTCTGTGCTGAACAGGTTAATGGAGCTTTCATCCCTTGTAATGCCATGGGAAATTCAATGTTATATGTAATAAATTCTGCCGAAATGCACAGTCCAGCCAATGTTCTTAAGAATCATTCCTTTAATAGAGCTTGCTGGCACATTGGTCAGAAGCTTCATGCCTTGGAAACCTGACCCTCTGGGAGGAGGTGAGTCTCCACCTCTAAGATGTGGTCACAGCTAGATCTTATTCTCATGTAGACACTGAAAAGATATGGCATCTTTTTAAATATGCATGTGCTGTGGTCTGAACACATGTATTTTTGAATACGTATATAATGTGAATAATTAGATATCTCTTCATACACTGTAGTAATACCTTTCTGTGTCAATAAATATCTTTTCTAGACCCTCTGATTAAATCTTTTTTGTCTGCTTTATTTTTTCTGGGGATGGTCACTCAAGAAGTTAATGGCTCCAAACTATGTCCATTCCCTTTAGTTTTCTGTTTAATTTCTTTTAAAAAAAAATCTGTTTATAACTGAAGTATAAAGTCCACCTGGGATGTTTACTTAGATGGAATCATATTTTCTTTGTCTTGATTAAATAAATGGCATACATCATGATCTTTTTCCATTAATCTTACCTATATTACTTCCCATTAAATTATTTAAAGTATTACAGAAACTCAAAAAATTAATATGAATTGTTTTAGTTTCCAGCTACTAAAACAAATACTGTACAATGGGCTGGCTTAACAATGGGAATTTATCAAGCTCATGGTTTTGAGTTTAGAGACAGTTCAAAAAATCAAGGAGTCAGCAAGAGATGCTTTCTCCCCAAAACTGTGTCATTTGGGGTTGACGCCCAGGGATCTTTGTTTTTTTACTTTTCTGTCACACCCACAGGACTAAGTATTGGGACCTGAACATGCCTTTTGTGGGGAATATTACTCATTCCCAACATAAATCATCAAATAAGAATTTAAGTAAAAAGAGCACTATTATTTCTTAAGTAGCTTTACAGTTAAAAAAAAAGTAAAATGTAATCAAGAGTTTTTGATATTGATTGTCTCTGAAGACAGTTTAAAAGGCTATAGGAAACATGAAAATATTTTGTGAACATTTAAACTATGTGGATAGAGTCAGATGAGTAATGATTAACCACACATTATTTTATGAAGATTACCAGTCACCAAACATCAAGCTGTAATTTCACACTCAAAATGCATCTCTGGAATCCCTTTCTTAACAAGTCCCTCACTCATTAGGACCGCAATTTGATAGGTAGGTTTAACAAAATTTACACGCAGTAAAGCAAGGTTATACCTTATGAACTTTTAGAATTACAGGGCATTCCTAAGATATTTCATTAATATTGTTAGATTTATAGCAAAGAATAAAATCCAAAATAATGGCAAACAAAATTTGCCTTTGAAGATCACGAAAGATTTGCACGTTAGCTAGAATGTGCTTATACACACTTTGTATGCCAGTACGGCCTTCTCTGAGTTCATTACATTGTTGCATAGATTTTAAAAACATTAATATTAAGTCAACCCTTGTGTAACAGTGATGAGAACTCTAGAAAAACTATGTTAAGATCTGACTGCTCCTTCAGGCACGGTATACGTATTATGTCACATCAATTGAGTCATTTCTGAAATGAGGTATTTGTTTGAACTAAAATAGATGGTATTTCTAATTGGCACAGTGAGTTCTGAACTTGCATGTTTAGTGATCAACTTCTTGTGATAGCTAAAAGGATAGAAACTTTACATCAATCAAAAGAGAATCTGGGTCTCCTCCTGCAATGGGGTGTCACTTCCTATGAAGCTTAGGGTACATGAAGGGAAGAGTACTTTAAACCCAAAGGTTTATCTTAAGCCATTATTTTTAGGTTAGGCTCTGTTTTCAATGCATGTTTTCTCTTTTACTGAGGAAATTAAAAGAAAATTAATGGTATTTTTACAGCAATATAAAATATGGTAAGGATTAGACAAAAGTGTGATATAATCACAAATGGTATTGCAGTTGGTTTATTTTTCTCTCCTGTACTTTAAAATTTTCTAGTTAAGTGAATACTATAATTTAAAATTTAAAAATAAATGAAAGAGGGTGGGCCACGGTAGCTCAGCAGGCAGAGTTCTCGCCTGCCATGCTGGAAGCCCGGGTTCGGTTCCCGGAGCCTGCCCATGCAAAATATAAATAAATAAATAAATAAAGGAAAGAATTCAGAACAATCAATTAACTACTATTGCCATGAATGAATAAAATGAAGGGTCTGAAATCCAATGCCTGATGAAGAAGAAAATATCATCTATGTCACACTCAAAGTTGATAGTTCTTTTATCAAAATATAACAACAATAATATCTCATTATTTTTTCTGGCATCTGTAGTTGGTAGCACTAAGAGCAAATACATTTCAAAAATATATTCTGTTTGAAGCAGAAAAATCACAAAATACCAAAGTTCAATGTAAACAACTATATTTTGTTCCTTTTGTCCTTTAAAAATGTTGTATTTGGGGAAACTAAAAGACTTGTTCAAAGAGTAACACTTTTTATATTTACAATGATTTTTAAGGACAATTTGAGATCTTATTATAACTTTATATAATATAAAGCTAGTATTTGAATTTGAAATTTGACTTGCATAGTACCTATCATGTATTTCATCCAAACATAGTTCACATGGGGTTATGATTGAATTACAAAAAGGGAAAAGAAGCAAAAAAGAAATAGATCTAAATAAAATTTTATCACAGAATTCTCCCCTCAAAGGGTTGTCACCCAGTTAGATAAATGCATAAAATAGGATTAGAAATGTTCTGTTATATAGGGTCCCAGACAGGATAACCAGTTACCCATGCTTCCTTTCCTTCACTTTATCCTTTCTAACAAATATAACAATTACTATAAAGAGAAGTCTTCTGGCACCCTAACCTTAGTTCTTGAACTTTTCTGGACTTTGCCTTCTGGTCGGCTTATAAATCTGCCTGAAGTCATTTCGTTGGTTCTTCATTTCTAAATGAAGTAGAAACTCATAGAGCTATAGTGAAAATGAAAATGAAATGAGCAGATACAGCTAAAGCACTTAGAACAGTGGCTGGCATATGTAAATGCTCAATGTCAGTCATTATTATTTCTGTCTATGTGGAAGATGGATTCCATGTGAGTCTTAGATAAATTTTAAAGTAAGCAAAACTTCTCTTAAATATCTCCAGCTCTTCGGCTTTTTATCTTTTTCCCCAATTCCATGCCTTATCCTCCATACTGCATGCCCCACCAGAGTTGGCAAGGGATTCTGTCCCACACAATCAAGGGCTCAGGCTGGGAAATGTGGGGGAGCAGATGGAACATTGGGTGAACATCAGTATATTGGCCACAACCTGCCATTCGAACACCAACATCCCTCTGCACCCTTCTTTCCACACATGGATCTCATTCAAGTCCTCCTCAAGGGAGAAAGCCCAAAGGCCCATCTGCTTGGCATCCTCATCAAAGCCCATTATCTCT
Source organism: Myrmecophaga tridactyla (assembly GCA_004026745.1). Taxonomy (NCBI): domain Eukaryota; kingdom Metazoa; phylum Chordata; class Mammalia; order Pilosa; family Myrmecophagidae; genus Myrmecophaga; species Myrmecophaga tridactyla. The sequence continues at coordinate 8,109 of PVIY010044794.1, read as the reverse complement.
GAGGGATGCAGAGTCGTCTCTAAATCACTTTCAAATGTGAATCCATCTGGCTTTACACTCATTCAACACAAAGTTGGAACAATATACAATGACGGAATGATAACCGCAGTAAAAGTCCTATTAGGATAGGATGGTTGGGAGGCAAACAGACCCGCTGGCCTGAAGCAGATTCTGAAACCCCACTGAGCAGACCTTATGAGGTCTTTCAGCTACGGGTACAAGAATATTCCACACCCTGGAAAGATGTGCAAGGTTCAGTAAAGCTTCCAAGGGTGCTTCTTCAAGTCTCTGGCTCCATCCTCAAGGACATTGTTTTCCTTTTCAGTATCCTCTTTGATTGCAACTGAAGTGATGATTAGAATACACCCCATATAGGCGGCACAGATTTCTCAGCCACTTTCACATGAGCAGGATGGGTTCCCAAGACTCATTATAAATCCTGAACAATCACAGATTCCCTTAATCTAGGTTTGTGTTTTTTTAGCAGTACAATTTTATTTTTAAAATTTTGGTTTCTTCGATTAAATGTCCACAGTTTATTTCAAGACACAGTGTCAGATTAACTTTTTGGTTTTTTTTGTTTTCTCACCTTCCCCACTCCCACACCATTAACCTCCCTCTACCCCCCACCCCCTCCACCCCATATTTTTCTCTTTCAATTTAAGGTGCACTCCTGAGGCTGCAGACCTTCTACAGAAAAGCTAAATCTTTATTCTGCTCTTTGCCTTGAGCCATTTTGTCCAACTGAATGGTTTTACTGGGTGCCATAAATTTTCTCTGTTCTTTTCCCAGAGAAATTTAATCAGCTGAAGGATTTTACTGAGGGCCTTCCTCTAAAAGTTTTTCTCAATATTATCTTTGCTGTTTGAAGTCAAGAAGCAATTAACTTTTTCAACAGGATGAGAACCAAAATGTCTGCAATCCTCCTTTACCTTTTAATTTCTGTTTGGAAACTGGCCACTTCTAGCCTGAGCTCATCTCTTTCTTGTAATGCTTTACCAAACAAAGCCAGTAACGATGGATACATGCTAGTAATATTCTTTTTTCCAACTTTCCTCCTGATGCAGCACGTTCTATTAGGTATGCAATCTGTTACCTAAGATATTTCTGCAACATTTTACCAAGATTCTACCACTGATCACCGTCCTTTGCACTTCCAATATCAATTTCCCCATTGCCTACCACCTGACTACTTTAAAAGATGCCACGTATTTTGGATTTTCATTATATGAAACCATTTCCAATACCAACATCTGTGTAAATCAGGAGAAGCTAGAAATGTTACCCTAAAAAACACCAAAGTCGCATTGGTTCAACACACAAAAGTTCATTTCTTCTTCATGCCAACATAGTCCACAGAAGTCAGCAAGTGGCTTTACTCATCACAGTTATTCAGGGACCTAATCTTACAGAATTTCCACCATCTGGTAGCTGCACCATCTGGAACACTTGGCCTCCTCGGTTCTCACCACAAGTAGAAGAACAGCTTGAGCACTGCACACCAGCTCTTCTTATCTTCAGCCCAAAAGTGACCAAGTCACTTCCATGCACAGCCCTTGACAACCAAAACTAGTCACATGGCCTTATATAACTTCAAGAGAGCCAGGAAATGTAGAAGAACATATGGAATTCTTTGTGGCACCCTGCCTGCCACAATTCCCTAGCCAACATCAAGATACATTTTAATAAAGACAAAAAATTAACACAAATGGATGAAACAAATATAAGATACCAGTAAATGCGCAACCCTTGGGTAAATGTACTAATGTGACAGAAATGCTGTCTACCCCAAATTTTATAATGTGGAGTTATTGTTAGGAGACAGCTTCTCATCATGGATTTCATTTTGTCGGCCTCCCTGATAGATAAAGGTATGTCTGGATAGCTAGTTCTTGCCAATGGAATAGAAGCAAGAGAAATGTAGGGGTTTTTTCAGGCCAGGAATTTTAAAAAATGATATCCTTTCTCCTTTGTCTCTTCTTGTGTCTGTAGACTGGATCCAGAGGACACTCATGTTCTAATGGGTGATGGGTCCACCAGATAATAAAAGTTGAGATCCCTGAATGAGCACAGCAGGGAATGCTGCCTGAGATCCGAACATTTGCATCAGATGGTTCCATGAGTGAGAATTAACTTCTATTGTATTTAACTGTTGACATTTAGGGGGTTATTTCTTACTATAGTTTAACAATTCCCCTACTTATACAATCAATTACTCAAAAATATTCAAAAAAATAGTATTATTGCATTTTATTGATGTAAGGGTGAGATGGTTGATATTTATTTAAAGCTCAGTAGATAGTAACCGAGGTCTGTTTCTTGTAGAGTACGCATCAGACGTTCAATAATGAACAAAATAATGAACATATCTGGGTTTGCCAAGAAATGCAATTTATTTATTCACCTAATTTTCTGTTGCTCAAATAGAAAAAAGGAATTAGCATTCCTAAAATAAAAGTGAAGCTTGAGAGTACACAACATATAAAATTTAGTAGCTAAAAATGAGCCTAAGCTATGTATGAAAATAATGCCACGTAAAAGAAATATCAGTGTGTGCTTTCCAAGTTTCATTTATCAACATGTAAAGATCAAATATAATGATTTTTTTTAAGTAGCAATGATTGCAACTAGGCCCCATTTTTAACCTTTGAATTATTGATGATGTAATGTTTGGGATATGCAGCATGTTTGTATTACCCACTTATTGTGTCTAGCAAGAGCAATTTTTAGCTAGATGTGACGTTAAAAGGAAGAAATCCAAATCAGCTTTCAAATGTGGAAGATAACGATCAACATCGACGTGTTCTAGTTTTTCACAGTAAACACTGATAGAAGATATTAGTTTTCCCTTCGGTTATTTACCATTTAACTCCGCATTATCTGTGCCATCGAATCCCTGGGCTTGTTTTAATATTTAAGCATTTTCTCCACCATCGAAAAACTCTGAAAAAATGAATTAGGTGAAGCTGAATTTTCACAGTTGACTCTGTTCTCTTTTCTTTTTTAATCACTGATTGAATGGGGGAGGGGGGTAAAGGGCAGTGTAATCATTAAAAGTGACAGCTCTGAGACGGCCTTGTGTCAGTCTCGGGCAGCAGAGGTCGGCAGCGCCTCACCAGGCTGCTTATGCCCGCCCCCTCCGGGCGGAATTCCGGGCTTCGCGTTGCAGAAGGACCCCAGGGCATGTTCTGCCAAGACGTGGCTCAGCCGGTGGTCAAGCCTCGCCTCCGTTGCCTGTAGGTCTTGTGAGGTCATCAGGACTCGGGTGGAGCTGTTCCCCTACAACTCCACTCCCTCTACCCTGATCTTTCATGTTTGCAGCAAACAATTATTTTCAGGAACTTAGGCCACCCCTTCAAATACCCCAATTAATTTTACTGATGGGGACTTGAACCAAAAAAATTAAAAAATAAAAAAGGAGAGCTCTGGAATCACATGGCTTAGTTTTTAATACTTCACGTGCTTTTTTATCTGTGAATTTGTTTCAACTAATGAATCTCGCTGTCTCAGTTTTTTTGTCTGTTAAATGTAAATAATATTAGCTCTCACTTCTTTGGGCTGTTCTCAGGATCAAATTAGTTAATGGACATAAAATAGCTCACACTAATAAGTGATAGATTTCATGGTTATTATACTACCTCTCTCCTCTTCCCAAATCAAGCAGAAACCAGTCATTTCTCCTTCACGGTGTGTAATTGCTAAAGTATGCCACTTTTCTCCTACTCTAATTCTTTCTCAGCTCATACCCAGATAATTATCATAGGAGTCTTCTGACTGTTTTCCTTGCATCTCTATCTCTTTTCCAATCCCTCTTGCAAACACTGTGTCCACATTAAATGTGCCTCGACTACAATTGTGATAAGTAACTTCTCTGTTCAAAAATTTTCAAGACAGCTTTTAGCTTAAAACCCAAATTCCATAACTTGGGCTTCAAAACTAAAAACCCCGAATTTAGTATTCTTCCTCATATCTCCGAATTCCCCAAAGAGGGCCCTTCTTTCAACAATGTTGGGTCCTTCATTAAACCTGTCAAGCTGTCCTAATCTTACCTTTACACTTGTGCTTTTCTTCTGATGATTGATTTGTCTTTCCACCTGCACTCACCCTTCCCCAGTGGATAGTTCAGCCCTACACTCTCCATGTAACCTTTACATATCAGTCTGAACTCGATTTCTCCCTTTGTCTGAAGTCCTATGGGACTGGATAAATCATTTACCATACAATTTCCTACATCCTCACATTGTATACCATTTTAGATTTTTTTCAAGCATACGTACCAACTACTGCCTCATACTGTTAATTTTTACTCCAGAATTGCATTAATGAGCTGCTAGGACAGTTTGGATTGTTGTAAAACTTCACTCCCTGCCCTCCTCATTGCATGGAGTTTACGTTCCCATCCCACTGATGATGGACTTGGCCATATGATTTGCTTTGGCCAATGAATGTTAGCAGACATGACTCAGTGAGCTGCAGCCTTATGTCCCTAGATCCACCATGAGAAGAACACAGCTTGGAAGGCCACTGCCCATTCAGCCTGGACACCAAAGCAAATTCACAACAAGCAGATCACAATTGAATCTGCAGTAGCCTGACCAAAGTGCAACCTAAAGCAGAGCCACCCAGCTGAACCTGCAGACATATTAAAACACATATATAAATGTTTGAAGGTGTGAGCCACTGAGCTTTAGGGTAAGTTTGTTATGCGGTATTATTTTGACAATAGCTGATGGTATGTCCCTTCATATAAGTCATACTCCTTTCCTATCCAGGGCCTTTGCACTTACTTAGAAACCTCTTCATTCTTTCTTTGCCTAGCTACTAAGCTCAGACCTCTATTTCTTAGAGTCATATCCTCATGCAGGTTTGTAAAATGCTATTTTTCTCCCTTATCATTTGTCAGGGTGGCAATTTTCCATTTCTTTGTGCAGTTCTTTGACTTGAAGCTCCCTGAGGGAAGCATTGCACTCCTAGCACCTAACACAGCATCTTGGGCACTCAATAAATATTTATTGAATAAATATGCAATTTTCTCTCCTTATTCTAATTATGTACTAGTGAAGAGCATTAAGTGTATCTTGTATTTGTTTATCCTTTGCAGAGTACACAGTAGTATGGTCACAATGTCACAGGCACAAAAGATATATCATAGATTTATAGTTAAAGAAATATATTAATATTATTGACAACATTGGAAAATTTTATCTGATAACTTTTTTCCCAAAGGTCTCAGGTACATTCTAACTGAATGTATATGTGAGTTTTATGTGGAATTCTAATAATGAAATATTTTACATAAATTGTAAGACATGTATTCCTTCAGCATGTTCATTCATCATTAAAATGCAAATACATCCAGTACACCAAATGTTTTAAAAGTGACCTTAGTGAATGAATCCATAACCTCTTGGTTTTTTGCTCTCAGCCTGGATGATACATGTAGAAACAGGCTTGAATATCCCAAGTTTGTATCAGTGTCTTCCAAGAGATAAAATATACACCGCTCAGAATGGTGTGACGGTGACTCAGCAGGCAGAATGCTCGCCTGCCATGCCAGAGACCCAAGTTCGATTCCCGGTGCCTGTCCATGCAAAAAAAAAGAGGTAAAATACTGCTCGAATTAGATTAAAATACTAGAATTAAGAGATGATCCACATTACTGATGATAATGGTAATGCAAATTAGAACTAACCACACATGACTGCTATTCACACCTCTCAGAATGGCAAAATTTTTAAAGATTGTTAATTTCTGCTATTGACATGGGCAATAGAAGTAACTCAGAAAGTTAATTCAATGTCACCATCCCCTTTCTAAAGTCCCTTGTATCAAAGAAGAGGAGCCTAGAACTGAAATTTCCCCCAAATCTCCTTCATCACACGGTTGCAGGTGCTGTACAAATGAGAAGCACTCATGTGGGGGTCAGAAGGCAGAAGGGACAGAGGGGCCATCATTCTCTGACAGCTGCTGTGGCCAGATGAGTGTGCAGATGTGAGACTCCTAGAGACCTTCGACCAGCTCTAAAGACCCACCAACTTCACTGTCCTAGACTAAGGTCAGAGCTTCTTGGAGATTGCAGCAATTTACTGACAAGTTCTATAAAGAACCACCCTTGTTGGTGTTACAGCTGGAGATCATTGCTGGCAGCTGCTTGGATCTGCTCGCTCAGCCTTTCCAATGGTTTTAGATGTTCTAATTTCAAGTACTAAAATCTCTCATTCCTGGAATTCATGGAGTGGTTCTTTCTGGGAATATTGTTAATTATAACACTCTTAGAATACTGTAGTACATGAAATTCTAAGATGACCTCCATGGCCCAAGCCCTTGCATAATCACCTCCTCGTGAGTATAAGTTGGCAGGACCTGTAATTTGTTTCTAGCCAAAAGAATATGGCAAAGATGATAGGATGTCATTCCAATGATCACGTTGAATTGAATGGCAAAAGTAAAGGGATTTTACAGATGTTAGTAAGGTCCCTAATCAGTTGATGTTAATTAATCAAAAGAGCTATTATCCTGGATGGGTATGACCTAATCAGACAATCCCATTAAAGGAAGGTCCAGAAGTCAGAGGCAGAAGAAATAGTGTCTCTCTCTCCTCCAGGTCTTGAAGAAGCAAGCCAGTATGAGCTCTACAGCTGTAAGGAATTCTACCAATAACCACATGAGCTTGGAGGAGGACCCCTAAGCCCACGTGAGATTCCAGTCCCAGCTAACCCTTTTATTGCACTCTTGTAAGATCTTGAGCAGAGGATCCAGCTAAACTATGCCTGAACTTCTGACCCATGGAAACTGTGAGCAAGTAAATGTGTGTTGTTTCAGCCTCAAAAATCCTGGCAATTTGTTACACAGTGTGATAGTTAGGTTCTGGTGTCAACTTGGCCAGGTGATGTGGCCAGTTGTCTGGTCAGGCAAGCACTGGCCTGACCCTTGCTGCATGGACATTTCATGGCTGGTTGATAAATCAGAAGGCTAGTTTAGTAAATCATCAGTAAGTTGGTTGTAGCTGTAGCCGATTACATCTGTGATCAACTAAGGGCGCATCTTCTGCAAACAAGATAGTCCAATCAGTTGAGGACTATTAAAGAAGAAGAGAGACTTTTGCATGTTTTCATTAGCCAACGAGCCTCTCTTGTGAAGTTCATTGAAACCCTTCATCGGAGCTGCCAGCTTCATGGCCTGCCCTACGGATTTTGGGCTCTTCCATTCCCATAGTTCCATGAGATGCCTGTATAAATCTCATATTTACAGATACCTCTTGTTTCTGTTTCTCTAAAGAACTCTAATACACACAGTAATAGAAAACTAATATAAATATCATTTGATAGTACCTATCAAAATTTTTTAATGCATCTATTTTTGACCCAGCAATTCCAGTGCTGATCCTTTAGGACCTATCCTACATAAATATTAGCATAAACAGTATCAGATTCTATGTACAGCTATGTCCACTATGCTGTTATTGTAAACACCAAAAAGTAAATGAGGTAAGTTAATGTCAGGTAATAGGAGGCGATCCATTAATAAGAATGAGATAACTGAAAGGTACAAATGTCCATTTTAAATTCATTGAAAGTTAATTGTTGAATGACACTTTTTGTAATTCATGCAAATGTGTGTGTGTGTGTGTATTCTTGTACATGCATAGAAAACTGTCTCGAAGTATGTCCTCCAAGATCTGAAAAATAGTTAACACGAGGGAATCGGATACAGAAGATTAGATGAGAAGACAATTTTATTTTCCACTCCATGCAATAGTGCATTGTCTAATTTTTTGTTACTGTGAATGATTCACTCATAAATGTTTTAAATAGAAAAAAAAAATGTTAGAAGTGAATGATGGAGCCTGGAATGCTTCATTTGCATTAAGTGCCTAGAACAATGCCCTGCCTGAGGTAGGCTCTCAATATACAGTTATAAAATGAATAAATCAAGCTATTAGTTTCAGAACGTATTAGCCCAGAGATGAGGGAAGAGTTACTAATGTTGGATTTCACCCATAAAGAGAGCTAGATTGTGATATAATTGACAGCTGACAGTTGCTTTCCAAGGATAAATCATAAAAAAAGATTTGTTCATATTGTTCTTGAAAAGCTAACAGTAAAATAA
>PVIY010044793.1:0-19509 GCA_004026745.1 Myrmecophaga tridactyla | reverse complement strand
GAAGGGAAAGAGAATTCCAATAGCTAATAATATCCTAAAGAAGAAGAATGAAGTGGGAGGAATACACATCCTGATTTCAAGACTTATTATAAAGTCACAATGGTCAAAACAGCATGGTACTGGCACAAAGACAGAAATACTGATGGATGGAATCAAATCAAGAGCACAGAAATAGGCCACCAAATGTATGGTAAACTGATCTCCAACAATGCACACAAATCCGCTGAACTGGGAAAATAGTCTTTTCAATGAATGAGCATGGGAGAACTGGATATCAGTAGGCAAAAGAATGAAAGAAGACACTTCCCTTATACATTTACTTATGTAAACGTTTCACTCAAAGTTGATCAAACATCTAAATATAAGAACCAGTTCCATAAAACTGTTAGAATAAAGTATAAGGAAACAATATGAATGCTGGGCACATGGGAAACATTTCAGTAATTGATCTAATATCAAATGGCACCGGAGAGAAACCATACGTATGTCATGTGTGTGGGAATGCATTCTGTCACTGTTTTGGCTCTAGGTGACATGAGACAATGAACATTAAAATTTTATCGCTATGGAAGCAACTTCAGTCACATCTTTAAACTTAAACAAATGAAAGAACCTTTACAATGTACACCAATGAAAACACTGTGTCAATGCCTTTAGTTAAAATTCATCCTTAAACCACACGATTGTAGTACACTTTGAGGAACCCTATGCCTATACCTGGAGGAGTTTGTATCTGAGCTCCAGCCTTGGTGGAGTGGGAATAAGCCTTGCTGTGCACATACAGACAGGAAACCTTTATCTTGAGAGAGAGACTTCTGGGGAACTACAAGATAATATTTTCTTCTAGAGATGTTATTCAATGATACAAAGCTGTTTTTCTCAAATATGTGAGGGTTACACTGTATTAAAAACTGTATATAATGAATAAGAAAACACCAATCTAACTCCAATTCTGCTCAAATTCAAGAGGAGGAAACATTCCCTAACTCATTCTATGAGGCCAACATCAGCATCCTACCAAAGCCAGATAAGATGCCACAAGGAAAATTAGCTACAGACCAATATGTTTTATGACTATAGATATAAACAACTTCAACAAAATACTGGCAAACTGAAAGCAACAGGACAATAAAAGAATTATACACCATGATCAAGTGGAATCTATACCTGTTATGCAAGTGTGTTTCAACATAAGAAAATTTATTAATGAAATATACCTCATGAAACAGCATGAAGAAAAAAATCATATGATTATCTCAATTTATGTGGAAGAGGGTTTCACCAAAATACAGTGCCTTTTCTTTAGAAAAAACTTTAAACATAGGAATAGAAAGAAACTTCCTTAACATGGTAAAGCACATGTATGAAAAGTTTATATCTAGCATCCAACTGAATGGTGAAAGACTAAAAGCTTTCCCTCTAAGATCAGGAATAAGATAAGGATGCCCACTGTCATCACTTTTTTTCAACAATGTACTAGAAGATCTTGCCAGAGCAATTAGGTGAGAAAAATAAATAAATAGCATCCAAATTGGGAAGGGAGAACTAAAACTTTCCCTATTTGCAGATGACATGATTCTATATACAGTAAATTCAGAAAAATCCACAGCAGGGCTCTTAGAGCTAATAAATAAATTCTACAAAGTGATTGGGTGCAAGATCAAGACCCAAAAAGCGTTAATGTTTCTATTCAGAAGCGGTGAACTATTGGAAGAAGAAACCAAGAAGAAAATCCCTTCACAATAGCGACTAAAATAATCAAATATCTATGAAGAAATCTAACCTAGGATAGAGAGGACTTGTACATAGAAAACTAATAAACATTGCTAAAAGAACTCAAATAAGGTCTAAATAAAGGAGAGGACATTCTGTGTTTATGGATAGAAAGAGAACATATTGTTGGATATTGATATGCCCCAACAACAATTTAATTATTCAAGGCAATTGCAATGACAATTTTAACAACGTTCTCTGCAGAAATGGAAAAGCCAATCATCCAACGTGTATGGTAAAACCAACTTGAAAAAAAGGAGTGAAGTTGGAGGACTCACAATTTCCAATCTTAAAATTTGTTACAAAGACACAGTAATCAGAACAGGATGGTATGGCACAGACATATACAACACTAATGGAATGGAATTGAGAGCTCAGAAATAAACCCTCACATCTATGACCAACATATTTTGAACAAGGTGAGAAAGACAAGTCAATTGGAAAATAATCGTGTTTTCCACAAATAGTTCTGGTAAAACTGGATTCCATTTACAAAAAAAAAAACACCAAAAAACCAAAAACCAAAAACCAAAAAGATGACCTGTACCCTACACAATATTAGAAAATCAACTCAAAATATAGCAAAGACTTTAATGTAAGAGCTAAATTGTCCAACTCTAGAATAAAACATAGGGGAGGTTTTCAAGATCTTGTGTTAGGTAATGGTATGTTAGGCTTTACACCCACAACAAAGCAATAAAAGAAAAAATAATAAATGGGGCTTCATTAGAATTAAAAACTTTTTCACCTCAAAGAACTTTGTCATGAAAATAACATAATGACCTATACAATGGGAGAGAATATTTGGAAGCCACATATCTGATAAAGGTGTCATAGCCAGAAACTGTAAAGAAATCCTTTAACTTGGCAAAAAAAGAGAAAAAAAAATTGAAAATGGGCAAAAAGACTCAAAAAGACACCTTTCTGAAGAAGTTACACAAGTGGTTAGAAAACACATGAAAAAAAGCTCAATACCATTAGCCATTAGAGCTATGTGAATCAAAACCAAAATAAGATACCATTTCACACCCACTAGAATGGCTACTATTATAAAAACAGAAACATAAAAGTGCTGAACAGGATGTGGAGAAATAAAAACACTCATTCATTGCTCATGGGAATGCAAAATGGTGTAGTCTCTTTGGAAGAGAGTGTGGCAGTTTCTCAGAAATTTCCACAGGGAATTATCATATAGATTGGACAATCCCATTACTCAGTATATACCCCAAAGAATTGAAAGCAGGGCCTCGATCTGATATTTGAATACTAATATCCATGTTGGCATTATTCATAATTGGCAAAAGATGGAAGCAATCCAAGTGTCATCAACTGATGAATGGATAAACAAAATGTGGCATACAAGCAGAATGGAGTATTATTCGACTGTAAAAAATGAAGTTTTGATACATAAGGCAGCAGGAATACACCTTAAATGTTGAGTAAAATAATCTAGACACAAGAGGACAAATAATCTGTGATTTGACTGATAGGAAATGATTAGCATAAGCAAACTCAGAGTCAGAACATGGAATGTAGGTGATCATGGGAAGGAGAAGGAGTAAGTGATAGTGAAACAATGATTAAAATGTACAGAATTTTTAATTGGGATGTTTGAAACAAGTGGCAATTGTGGTGGTCATGGCAGCACAACATTATAAACATAATTAACCACCCTGAATTATATATTTGAATGTGGTTAAAAGGGGAAATGTTAGGCGGTATGTATGGCAGTAAAATAAAAATTAAAAAATAATCCATGGAACTGCACACCACAAGCAGTGAAACTTAAGTGAAATTATGGATGACAGTTAAAAGTACAATTTATACAAATGTTTTTATCAATTGCAACAAATGTACCACACCAATGAAAGGTATTAATATTACCTCTTGATAGAGTTCATACACTTTGTGGCAGGCTGATATGCTGTCTCATGTTGGCTATTTACCAAGAAAAGTTTTTCAATTTAATAGGCAAGTAGGGGAATAATAAACCACAGTACATAGTAATGATTTAATAGCAGATGAAGCTGAATATATGTCACTTTGCCAGTTATTTGTTTGCTCTATATCTCTCTCTGTTCGAGTCATTTGCCTTTGTTTACAGAAATCTGAGAGTTATTATTCTTGTTTTTTCTTGCATATATTGAAATAAAAATTGCAGGTTTTCCCAACAACTTGCGTTTTCCATTTACCTTTTTTCTGTATGTATAGATGATACAAGAGTTTGGATTCCAGCTCACAATATCCTTCTCGTACAGGAGAGATTTTATTCAGGGCCACCAGTTACGCATCTACAAATATGCATGTCCTTCCTAAATCTCCAAATTATCTGGAAGGGAAGTTCGTTTCTGCTCACTTTGAAGTATAGTAATCTGAAGTAAATTTCAATAAGTTGTGTTCCTCCGTTATTTTTTCAAGAGTCTGAAAGAATACAATTAGTAGGGATCAATCAGAATCGAAGAATCTCACATCCTTCCTATTTGTTAAAATTGACTGTTGTGCCACTTAGCTATTGCTCCATAATGCAGCGTAACCTAGCATAACCTAACCTAACCTAACCTAACCTAACCTAACCTAACCTAACCTAACATAACATAACATAACATAACATAACATAACATAACATAACATAACATAACATAATAAAAAAATTGTCTGAGAGACAAAGTAACTAGTCAGGTTAAGGACATATATCCCTAGAGACCATATCTTCCACTAGAAAAAAGATGGCTGGGCCCAGCACAAGTGGTAGGTCTTATTCAGAGAATTCAAACCAATTTTGCCAGAAAACAGAAATAGTTTAAGCCCACCCTCTGCATCAGCCCTTATCTCAACCATAACAATGGCAGGGACAGGATCTGCTGAAAATTAAAGGCATAATACCACTTTATGTCAGTGGGGGAGCTATGGGCTGAAAAGCATCACTTGCTGGGCGGAATTCGAAAAGCACAGTATCAAGAAGCTTCACAGGAACAACTGGTACCTTGCTCAGTGCCACCCCCAGAGAAACTTGATGCTTATCATATGCTCCTCTTGTATCCTGGGACTGATTGGGGTGAACCTATCTAGCAGGGAAAGAAACTGAAAAACTAGAGCTGAACAATTCAGATCAGTTAAATAGAAGATATGCTAGAGAGCAGGAATAAGTTGAAGTGAAATCTAAAGAAGGGATAGAGAACAGAGCCAAACAAGAAGAAAACCCCAGGTAAAAGAGAAAATGAGGTCCAGAATAAACTAAGGAAGAAAATCAGATGCCTTGGCACTAGAAAACATCACAACTCATACCAGTAAGCACAAAGACAGGGCCTAGCCAAAGTAACAAACTAACACCTCAACTGAGATACAGGAGAGATACAGAAGAGCAACAGCAAAGTAAAAATGTTCAAACAAATCTTCTAAACAAAGTCAATGAACTGAAGGAAAAAGGTAGTAAAAGAGTTGAAGAATATGAAGAAGACACAAGCAGTCCTACAGAATAACACAGAAGTTTTATAAACAAATGACAGATCTTATGGAAATGAAAGGCAGAATAGAAGAGAAGAAAAATACAATAAAGTCATACAACAGCATATTTGAAGAGGCAGAAGAAAGGATTAATGAACTGGAAGACAGGCCATCTCAAATCCTGTACATAAAACAAGAGATAGGGAGAAGAATAGATACATTTGTCTAGGGTCTCAGGGTACTGAATGAAAACAAAAAGTACATGGATATATGTGTTATGGGTGTCCCAGAAGGAAAAGAAAAGGAAGAAGGGACAAAAAGAAAAATGGAGGAAATAATCGCTTCAAAATTTCCCAACTCTTATGGAAGACAGAAACTTACAGTTACAAAAGCACAGCATACCCCAAAAGAAGAGCTATAAACATATTTACTCCAATATAATTCCTCATGAGATTGTGAAATCTCAAAGAGAAGGAATGATTTTTTAAAGTACCAATAGAAATGCAATCCATCACATACAAACTGAAACTCAATAAGAGTATATGTAGATCTTTTAGCAGAAATCATGGAGACAAGGAGGTAGTGGTTTGATATATTTAATTTACTGAAAGAAAAAAAGCCAACCAAAAATTCTATATCCAGCAAAACTATACTTCAAAAATGATTGAGGATTAAAACTCCTTGTTTAAAAACAGACACTGAGAGATTTAGTGAAGAAGAGACCTGCTGTACAAGAAATACAAGACAGAGCATTATAGATAGAATCAGCCAGGAGAGAGAGCCTTGAGGAAGAGTGGAGAAGTGAAGACTAAAAGTAAGTATAACTAATATTGCAAAAAGAGAGAAAACTAAGGTACGACAGGTTAATTTCAAAAGAAAAAGTAGTTGAAAATATTACTGTCTTTACAGTAATAACATTAAATGTGAATGGTGTTAAAACGCCCCAATCCAAAGTCATAGACTGGCAGAATGGATAAAAAGTAGGATCCATCTATATGCTGTCTACAAGAGAATCACTTAAGACCCAAGGACAGAAATAGATCAAAAGTCAAAAGTTGGATAAATATATTTCATGTTAACAGCAACCAGAAACTAGTGGGGGTATTGTTCTAGTTTGCTAGCCTCCAGAATGCAATATACCAGAAACGGAATGGATTTTAAAATGGGAAATTTAATAACTTGTTAGCTTACAGTTCTAAGGCCGAGAAAATGTCCCAATTATGACAAGTCTATAGAAATGTCCAATCAAAGGCATCCAGGGAATGATAGCTTGGTTCAAAAAGGCCGATGAAGTTCAGAGTTTCTCTCGCAAGTGAGAAGGCACATGGTGAACACAGTCGCAGTTTCTCTCTCATTTGGAAAGGCACATGGTGAACATGGTCAGGGTTCCTCTCTCATATAGAAGGGCACATGGCAGACACAGTATCATCTGCTTCTTCTTCTGGCTTCTGGTTTCCTGAAGCTCCCGAGGAGACATTTTCCTTCTTCATCTCCAAAGGTTGCTGGCTCGTGGACTCTGCTTCATGGTGCTGCAACATTCTCTGCTCTCTCCGAGTCTCCCTCATTCTCAAAAATGTTTCCTCTTTTATAGGACTTCAGAAACTAATCAAGACCCACCCAGATGGTTGGACACAACCCTCTCTGTAATCCAGTTTTACAACCACTCTTGATTAAATCACATCTCCAGGGAGATTATCTAATTGCAGATTCAAACATGCAGTATTGAAAAGGGATTATTCTGCCTTTACGGAACGGGATTTAGATTAAAACATGGCTTTTCTAGGGGACATATGTCCTTTCAAATCAGCACATGTATCTATACTAATTTTAGAAAAACGAGTCTTCAAGTGTAAAACAGTAAAAAGGGACAAAGAATGCCACTATGTATTAATAAAAGGGACAATCATCGAAGCCATAACAATGATAAATATTTGTGCACCAAGCCCAAGTGCCTCAAAATATGTGAGGCAAATACTGATAATACCGAAGGACTGAGTAGAATCTTCTACAATAAAGTTTGCAATTTCAAGGCACAACTCTCATCAATGGATAGAGCATCTAGATAGAAGACCAATAAGGAAGAAGAGATTTTACGTAATATAATAAATGATCTAGATTTAACAGACATTCATAGACATCACCCACAGAACAGCTTTATATACCTTTTTCCTAAGTGCAAACAGTTCATTCTCCAGGATAGATCACATGTTGGGTCACAAATCAAGTTTCAATTTTTTTTTAACTTTTTTATTGTATAGTACAACATGTATACAAAGAAAAGAGATAAAAAAGCAATAGTTTTCAAAGCACTCTTCAATAATCTGTTATAGGACAGATCCTAGATCAAAATTATATAATGCAGCTTGGTGGGTGATAATGGAATGTAGTTGAAAATCAATGACAAATGGAAGGTGGGAAAATTCACAACTATATGCAAGCTAAACAACACACTCTTAATCAACAAGTGGGTAAAGGAATAAATTACAAGAGAAATCTAAATATCCTGAGCTAAATGAAAATAAGAACACAACATATTAAATCTTATGGAATGATGAAAAGATGGTGCTGAGAGGGAAATTTATTGCCCTAATTGCCTAAATGAAAAAATGAAGAAAGAGCAAAAATTGGTGAATTAACTGCACATCTGAATGAACCAGAGAAATTAAAGCAAACCTTTGCCTAAGAAAACAGAAAGAAAGAAATAACAATAGTTAGGAAACAAATACATGAAATTGATAACATGAAAACAATAGAGAGAATACATAAAACCAGAAGTTGGTTCTTTAAGAAAGTCAATAAAATTTATGAGCCATTAGCTAGGCCTACAAGGGAATAAAAAGAAAGGATGCAAACAAATAAAATCAGAAATAGGAGTGGGACATAACTACTGACCCCACAGAAATAAAGGAGATAATGACAGAATACTATGAGCCACTATATGCTAAAAAACTAGACAACTTGGATGAAATGTACAAATTCATAGAAAAGCTGAGCAACCAACATTTACTGGAAAAGAAAGGGAAGATCTCAACAAGCCAATCACCAATAAAGTGATAGAATCAGTCATCAAAATGCTCCCCCAAAAGAAATGTAAAGGACCAGATGATTTCACACGTGAATTATAACAAATATTAAAAAAAGAATTGGTACCAATACTGCATAAGCTCTACAAAACTTCGGAGAGGAGGGAAAGCTACATAACTTCTTGAGATATAAATCATTATTGGGATAAAAGGCTTATTCATGAATGTAATCCCAAAATGACTTGATCATGTTTTTTTTTTCAATTATGTGACAAGGATTGTGAGTTAGGCATGTAATGACTTTAAATCCTAAATTGTGTTTCAGTCCACAAAACAAGAGTGAATTTCCTTTTCTCTTTGCTCTTTAATTTCTCTTTTTTAATTTTTATGAAACTCACTCCAGGCTTTGGGTGCACAGATTGAGTGGGTGATGCTGTGCAATGAGAAATTTTAGAATGCTAGTGCATATTGAGTACAAGTCATCACATTCTGATTTCCTAGGAATGCTTAGTGCAGATGAAAGCCAGGTGAAAACCACAGTTATTTGGGTTTATATAGTGTTTTATCTTTCTAGCTCTTATAATAAATATCTCACAGTGGGTTGGCTTTACACTAGGAATTTATTTACTCAGAAGTCTAGAAGGCTACGAGGCTTTCCTTCTCTTCGTTGTTTCTCTTGATGACTTCTGGCCTTCTCTCTTTTTTCCATCAAATGACAATGCACTCGGAAGTGTCTTATCATTACCCCTTTGGGTTCTGTTAGCTTCCTTTTATGGTGGCTCCACATTGCCTTTATCTCCATCTGACTTTCTCTCTACTTATAAATGATTCCACTAATTTGTATTGAAGCACACATTGATTGAGTTGGACCCCACCTCAACGGAAATAGCATCTTGAAGAGATCTTCTTTGTAATGGGTTTATACATAACAGAATACAGACGTAACAAAACGTAACAAAACTGGGGCACACCATTCAATCGAGCACATAAAGTAAACAGAGAGATTTGCTATTGATTTTCTGAATTCCTGATCATATGGTGTCTATCAATAAGGAAACAGAAAGACTACTATAGTTTTTAATTACCCATATAGAAGTCCAACTGAGCAATTTGTACCCACAATTTCTTATCCCAGTGTTATTTGTTGTACATATAAAAATCACACCCATTAAGTGATATATACTATTTTTGCACATATTTTAAGGAGGTATAAATATATCCCTCTGAATGACCCTAATAACTCAGGCAAACAAACCACTTATTTATACTCAGAGAAATTCTTAGAATTTTGTATAGAAGATATATAATTTAATCTCTAAAACTATAGAAATTTAATCTTAAAGTTATAGAAATTAGAAATTCTTTAAAATATAGAAATCCATGACCAAGGACTGTGGATCCACTGATGCTTCCTGGCCAGGTGAGTAATGATGGTTGAAACTCCATACTCCAGCCTGGAAGGAGGACGTGATCAGGCATGGGCTTCTGAATGCAGACAATGACACTTGGATGCGATCCTACTTGACAGATGCTCCCAGTATGAAAGATTTCTGGTCATATTTGAATATTAATGTTGTATGGCACTGGGAGTTCAGTTCTCCAAGGTCATTAGACAAATTGGTCCATGTCATCCCAATCCCTGAGGACTTGTTAATGTGGATGTAACAGGAGAAGATGAAAAGTGAATTTCCTTCATACTGTTTGCTCTTTGTAAATTATATGGAAGCTCTACTCACTCCCTCAATTCTAACTTCCAATTTACAGGAATTTTAACATAAAATCGAATGCATTCTTCCAATATGAAGTATTAACATATCAAATTTAAATTTAATGTCAGTTTAAAATTAAAAATCTATAAACATTCCATACTAACCAAACAATCCTTTCACTTCTCCACTCTTAAATTTCTCGTAACCACCAATGTACTGTCTGTCTCTGTGAATTTGCAATTTATAGATATTTCATAAAGTGAAAGCATATATTTGTCCTTACATGCCTTGCTTATTTCACAGAGTATTTTTTCATTTGTTTTAATAGAGCAGTTACAGTTTACAGAGAAGCCATGTAAAATGTACAGACATCTATTATGTCTCACCCCACACAGACACACATACAAAGAAATGCACACAACCTTACTTGTTCTTGAAATATATTTGCTTCATTAGGTAGAGTATTTCAGGGAACTTGTGTTTCTTTCATTCAGTTCTATCTTTTCGTTTCTTTCTTATTTCTTATCATCTGATCCTGAGATGAGGATGTAAAACAATTGGATGTAACCATTTCTACTCATTTTTTGCATATATACCTTAAAGTCTAACAAAATGTTTTGTCTTTATGTGCTGCTTTCAAAAAACACGTTCAGTATTGCATTATTTTAATCAACTTTTAACAGAAAAGACCCAAGAGTTTACTTCCTGGGAAATTTTATATCCAATCCAACTTAATATGAATCCAGATTCTGTGCAACTCCAAGGAGAGTAAATTAGATAATTTTTAACAAAAAGCTTGCCGGTTGTTTGAGCGACTTCTCCCACTGTCAATTTTTCAACAATTTCCTTTTTTCTTAGAACAAAGTTCTAATCCTTAAATGAACTTCAGAATCTGCAGCATCATGATAACCAGGGGTGAAAGTCTCCCTGGTTATGTGGCAGAGAACTCCCAGGGATGAATCCAAAACTGGTACCATGGGATCAACAAATACATCCTAACAAAATGGGGGGGGGAGAATTATAATTAAAAACATCAGTGGCAGAAAGAGTTCAAATAGAGTTGAGAGGCTACACTGGAGGTTGCTCTTGAACAATCTTCAGGTAGACCTTGCTACTTATCATCACCTGCCAACCCCCAACCAGGACCATTCCAGCCAGTCCTAAAGAACACCTAGGGCAATATATAAGATTCCACAAGGGTTCCAGGCACTAGAGTAACTTTCCAGAAACCTGAAACCTCCAGATGAATCCCTGGTCCAGCTAAGTCCTGGAACCTATCCAGTTTTAGAACTGGTACATAGAAGACCGTGTCTTCCTCAGTGCAGCTGCCAAGCTCATACACAACTCAGGGTCTTTAATCAGATGTCCCTGTGCTGGCGATAGTCTGTTCCACCTCTGTGTCTCATTCCACTGCCTGCACCTAAATCCCGACTGTCTAACAACTCCTGCTAATCTTCTGTAATTTTCCTGTCCACAGGAAGCTTTTGTCATGGTTGTCATATCTAGATAAGGCCATTCCTTTCAATACCCTCATTGCATCCTGAAATTTCCTTCACAGTCAAACTGCTATCAAATTTACCTTTTAATTAGATTCATGAGGACAGTTTCTATTCTTTTGTGTTCATATCACAGACTCTTTAAAGATTTTAATGCATATGTGATCATACACACACAAAATGAAATTCACGGTTTGTACATGATGTCAACTACACTCTAGGTCACATGCATAGAAAACATATCTTCTGAGCAGTTAAGGAGTTAAACTTGTAATGTCATTTCCCAGAGGAGTCAATGAAATTTGAATGACATAAATGGTACTCTGAAGGACAGTGAGTAAAAATCTGATCTCATCTTCCATTTTTGCTAAGCAAATGTATTCATTTAAAATGTATTCAGCTGCGAAGGAATATAAAAGGTGGAATAAGATGATACATGTTCTTGTTTGCTACTGGAATGTGATATACCAGAGATGGAATGGCTGTCAAGAGGGGAATTTATTAAGTAGCTAGTTTACAGTTCTAAGGTTGGAAATACCCAAATTAAGGCAAGGCTATGGAAATGTCCACTGTAAAACATCCAGGGAAAGATAACTTTTGTCAAAAAGGGTGATGAAGTTTAAGGTTTCTCTCTCAACAGGAAAGGCACATGGCAAACATGGTGGCTTCTGTTAGCTTTCTCTCCTGGCTTCTTGTTTCATGAAGATCCTCTGGGGATGATTTTTTCTTCATCTCCAAAGGTCTCAAGCTGTGTGGGTTCTCTGCTTCTTGTGGCTCTGCTGCTGTCTTGTGGCTCTGTCCAAAATGTTTCATCTTTTAAAGGATTCCAATAAACTCATCAAGACCAATATGGAATGGTTGGAGTCACATCTCACTCTAATCAAAGTTGAATACCCGCAACTGGGTAAGTCACATCTCCATGGAGATGATCTAATCAAGATTCCAAAGTACAGTGCTGAATAGGGTATATATTAACTTAACCATAGGCATATTTTAATAATATATCCATATAATCCCTGTAAAACCTGTGTTTGTACAGTAATCTTCACAGACCAATTTAAAATTAAGGGTTTGTCCCCACATGATTGGATCAGGGTTAAAACATGGCTTTTCTAGTGTATCTAATCCTTTCCAACCAGCACAATGGCTAAAATTGATTGAATCTGAGAGCTCTACACTGGCAACCTCCACCACCTACACCCATGTGGTCAGATGAATCCCTCATTAGGTCCCCAATGTGTCCAGTATGAGCTCCTTGCCTCTGCTGGCCGTTGTATCTGCTGCTTTTGGTGATGGACCATCCTGTGCCTCTTGGTAAAGAAACCTGTTAACATTGATGTGTGATCTTAGTCTTGTTCTCTTCTCTGTGAGCACCTCCAAACCTAGAGGTGGTGGGTCCATATCCATGCACTTTCTACACTGTGAGCAATTTTGATTTTCTATGACTATTGGTTTCTGTCTGAGTCCAATTCCTGGATTTAATTAATAGATGAATGTCTTTGTTAGGTGGTTCACAAGTTCCCCAAGGATTTGAAGTATGTTGCTTTAATCTAATGTTGCCCTAAACCTTCAACATGATTATCTTTGTGACTCTTCAAGAAGGGTCTTAGGATTGAGCACTTTTCAAACATATTTTATGTGAATTTTTTCTTTCAGAAAGACATTTTCACACATTGTAGAACACTTTGCAGATCATTGGTCAAAAGTACATATTCAGGATGTTGGTAAAGGCAAAGCAGTAGATGAAGAAAGAGGTAAGATGCTATGAACCACCTTGTCTTTTATTTGATATAATAAGGAAAGGAAAATGAAGGGATAAACAAATGGATTTCATTGAGACTTAAGATTGGTTCCTGTGCCTGTAGGTAATTTGGTGTAATAGTGTGCTCAGTTGCCTCACCTGTGAGATGAGAGAGGCAGACTCTGGCAACCCTGAGTTCAAATTCAGTACTTTCATTCTATGACTTGCTAAAAGTAAGCTTAAATAAGTTGAGCCTAACGGAAAACACTCAAACTTCACCTGGGATCCATGCTTCCTGCGAATCTTATCCTTTTATGAGGAAAATCAAGGCATGTTTTCACAAATATTTCATCTCAGAAATGACTTTAATCTTTCAAGATTAGCTTTTTTTTATCCCCCACCCACAAACTCACATATGGACAGGGAAATATGAACCAATTCATTTGAAAAGAATTAATAGTTCAGTCTAAATATTGAAAGCTGCCTCATGTCATCAACTGATTCGTCTTCAGGTTTTGAGAAGGAAAAAGACTCAGGCTTTTGATGTATTGATATTATTCAAATATCAATAATAACAGTTTCTTTCTGCCGTATAATTGCTGGCAAAAACTGTGATTTACTTCAGTAGTAATTTGTGCAAAGCTGCACTTATAGCAATCTATTTTTAAAATTGAAGTATTTTACACACAATACATGATATGATGAGTTTTTCAAATGTATATATGCAAATATGTATGTGTGTGTGTATTTATTAACTTCATCAATCAAATCAAGATATGGAACATTTCCATTGCCCGTAAAAATTCTCTTATACTTCTTTCCAGTCCTCCATGCCCAAATCTCCATACAGAACAAATTATCATTCTTTAATTAGTTTTGCTATTTATGGTTGTTCATATACATGGAATCCAGCAGTATGTAATCTGTAAATCTGTTGCTTTTTCTCATTATGATGCATTTGAAATTCACTTATTTGGTGAAAATATTGGTAGTTTCTTCTTTTCTATTGCTGATAGTATCACACTGTATTTTGCACCATAATTTCTTTATTAATTTTCCTGTTGATGGACATTTTTAATAAAGTTCTTATGAACACTTTTATGTAAATCATTTTGTGACTACATGTTTACATTTTTCCTGGGAAAATACCCATGAATGGAATTTCTGTCATATCATCAGTTAATGACCAACTTTCACATAAACTATAAAACAGTGCAGCAAGTTGATTATGAGTTTCTGCTCTCACCTGGAATGTGCAATAATTTCAGACACTCTACCTGCTCCACAACACTTGATATAGCCCGATCTTTCACTTTGGCCCTTCCAGTACGTTAGAATATGTTTAGCTCATTGTATATTTTATATATTGAGCACCTTTTTGCATGCTTACTGGCCACTTGTAGACTATCTTTCATAAAAAAATATTCGTTTTTTCCATTTTTAACTTGGGCTGTTTGTAGGAATTCAGCATATATTAGTGCAGCTGGTCTTTTATCAGGTATGCATTTTGAGAATATTTTATCCTGGACAGTGGGCACCCTCTTATTTTATACAGTATTCATCATTGTGTTTTTGGTTCTTAATGAAATGTGGATTTGGCCTTAATATAAAGCACAGCTATAGTCTGTGTGTTTAAATGCCATGCTTGCAGCTATGCTAGTCAACAACAGAGCATCCTTCACTTTCAGTTCAATATGTGACATTTACATCTTGGTAGGGATTTAAACATGGAATGAGAGCAGAGGTGTGTACAGTTTTTCCATTCCCCTTAATATGTATGTAACATTTATTCCATTTCTGAAAGCCAGGTTTTGGGGAATTTCTTTCTCCTCACTGTGCAGAAAATAGTGGATAAACTGCACTGTCACTGACTTTTTCCCCAGGCATGAGCTTTATAGCCTTAACCCAATCAAAATATTCCTTTCCATCTGATGACATGAATGGGGAAGCAATCAGCATATAGTCCAATTTGAGCAAGGGAAGGATGCAAATTCCAAGATCTGTCTAGAAGTTGTCAAAACCTACAGAGGTGAATTCTTTCTTGTTTTTGCTTAAGCAAATTTATGTTCAGTTTTCTGTTGATGGCAACTAAAAGAAACTCAAGTTAGGCATCCTTCCCTCATTCATTCTCTTCATCCTCTCATACAATATATAATTTTATTTTCCTATGTATACTTAAGTGTCCAACATGGATAGCCCTGCAAGGAAAATAATGAGTCAATATAATTTTAAATAATGCAAGAACTGTAAATGCAAATTTGCTTGCAACACATATAGCAACAAAATATAGCAGATTCCTGATAAGGAAAATTCAGTATTGCAAACATACACGTTCTCCCTCATAAAATAACAGCACATCAGGACCAGTGAAGTTTTTCCCAGTAATATATAGTCAATGTTATTAATGAAATTTATAAAATTAGGAGGGAAAGGAAAGAACTATCACTTTGATAGAAGTCAATAAATACTTTAACCAAATCATGATAAAATTCTGAAATATCCAGAAACGGAAGAAATTATTTTTCATTTAAAAAGGGTTTTATACAAACATTTACCATGTACACAACAGCTGATGATAAGACATTAGCAAATTTCTCTCTACAAACATAAAATATAGAGGGAGGCTGATGGACAATACCGAGATTAAACATCACAATAGCAATACAAACAGAAAAAAAAGTAGAGATAAAGAATGGTGAAGAAAATAAATGCTAAAGCTGCCTACAAAAATATAAGAACCAACAACAAAAAATAGGAACTAATATGTGAGGTAAAAATTGATGTAAGAGAAATAATTTTTTCTTATATAACATGAATACCCAGTTTATAGATGTAGCACAGAAAAAAACTTCCTTTCACAGTAGCAACTATTTCTAAAATAAACTAGGAATAAATGTGACAAGAAAATATATTTTCATGTATATATGTATTTGTATATGCATGTTTATATATATGTGTGTGCATATTTGTACACACACATATATATTTATATACAGATATATGCACATATATAAAATACTAGTAACAGATGATGAACAGAGAATGAATGGAAAAATATAGCAGATCCCTGATAAGGAAAATTCAGTATTGCAAACATACACGTTCTCCCTCATTAAAATCTATACATTCAATATATTTCAAGTGTATTTGTTATAGCATTTGCTAATTCCAAAATCCAAATGTCAGAATCTCCTTCTAGGCCTATTTTTTTCCTGCATACTGCTGCATGGAGAAGGGAGGAGAATGGATCCAGAGTGGCAAACAGAAAAAAAAATCAATCCAGCATAGAGCTTAATGCATTTTAGTCCCCTTCCTCCCTCCTCTTCATTGCATTTTTTTCATAAGGTGGTGTTGATATGTAAATTGGAAAAATACTGGCCACTCTTACACGTTTTCAAAGGGCCTCACTTCAAAAGGAAGTCATTTTACACAGCACCTTATTGGGTAAGTAGGGCAGGTGGTATTATATTGAGGTGTAAGAAATTAAGTGACTTTTCAAAGACCATATAGAGTCCAGAGCTATAAACCAGATCTGTGAGATTTATGAGAAATCCCAGAGATACAGATGTTGAAAAGTGTTATTTGAAAATGAACACTTTGATTAAACCAATGGAGTTTAAACATCACCATCATCCAGGTATTTCCATTGGGCAGAATGTAGCATCCCCCAAAAGGATTTGACTATTTACAACAAACCCTGCATATAGTTACCCCTTCCACATCACAGGGTTAGGGGTGCCTCACCCCATGATCTGGAAATTCTGCATAAAGTTTTGACCGTCCCTTCAGACCAGAGAACACATCTTCCATCAGTTCCTTCAGTTTTTCACAATTCTCCCTTCCTGGCCTATTATCAGCAGATACTGGCGCTCCTGTTAATAAAAGCATTTTAAAGGATGTTTTTCTTGCCTGAAAATTGATAGGGGTAGACCCTTTACCTTCACTTTCCTTTAAGAAATTAATAAGGTCTTAACATTTTCTTGCAAGATGCCAGAGTCTACTGGAATGATATTTTAAAATAACAATCCTACACCCCAAATTCTTGCAATTTCTGTGCAAGAGATATGCAGATATCAATGGTTTCTACAAATGCTTTGTAGGAAGCAAGGGTTTCAAAGATTTCTTTTTCTTTTTTCTTGGTTACACCCTAAACTCGACTCACTGACTTGGAAATAGCACAGACTGCAGAAACTACTTTGTGGCTTCTGCAAAACTCACCAATAATTCCCACATAAATTGTTTATGCTGACAGGCAATATATGGAATTGGCATAAGGGAAAATGGTGACATGGCAGGGATAGCAGTCCATGGCTAATAAAAGTGAAATAGAAGATGGATCATAATTCAAATATGTTCATCATAAACCAAGGAATGGATCATAGTTCAAATATGTTCATCATAAGTTTACTCTAGATGATGTAACTGAGTGTCAACTTTGAGTCTGAGTTTGTCAGCATCATGAAATTATGCAATTCTCATTATCACGAAAGAACATATTATGTTGTTAGAAACAATGGCAGACATTATTAGAAATCAATTCTAAAGTAAATTCTTCTGATGGAACCTTTCTTTTATGTAACACTTTCAGAGGCAAAATTTACAGGGCTCTTCATAACTGTTCCATAACTATTAAAAAGGATGGTTTATCCATGACCATTTCTTGAAACCAGGGCATAGCATACATACATTTCAGAAGGTTTTTCTGCAAGAAGCTAAGCTAATTGTCCACATTAAAGCTTTCTGGTGTCCTAATATGGTCAGGGTTGGACTCTAGAAAACCTAGAGAAGAGAAAGACAATGTCTTCATCTCTTAGTTGGTCTCGCCTAATAGTATTTCTGTCAGGCACACTTTTCACTGGCACAGACATCTCGAGGCTCTTCTCTCCCTCAAGTCCTGAAACGGTGCAATAATGAGGAGGGAAATATGCTGTCAACTCTCAAACAAAACACACCATTGAGTTTAGCATATTAAAACAACATTATATTTGTTCAAGAAAGAAAAAAAAGAAATATATTAAGGGGTCTAGAAAGGGAGAGATTTATAGTAGTAATTCACTATATTCAAAATAAGAAAATGGAAATCTGTGGGAAAATAAAGACTATTCCATAAATGTTCCTGGGTCATCAAGATAACCATGGCATGTTGCATAGAGAGGAATATTTTATTGTGCTTACCAGGAAAATTAGACATAAACAAATGAAAAAGCAAAGTGGAAGATGGCATAAAGTTAGTTATTACAAACAATTTAGCTAGAATATCAGTATTTATCACTGGATATAATGTGAGGCACTAAAAATAGTCACAAATGAAATTTCAAGTTGAAAAGTTATCTGAGGGTTGTAATGCTCCTGATATAATTAGAGAAAAAATAATGAGGGTTTCATGTTCAATGAAGAAGGTAAATTACATAATATTGTTCTCAAATATCTGAACACAAATATGGTGTAGATTTTCTTCAGGCCCCCTTTTTATTTTAGGAAACATGTGAGATAAAACTTAAGAAGGCCTATTGCCTGCAAAGATGCAGCCCAGCCATCCAGCACCTAGGTCCAGATGGAGAAGATCTCCACAGCCGCCATGACCTTCCCCTTGGTGCTGTGGTAGACAGGAAGGAAAGTGACCCAAACACTGCAGAACACAAGCATGCCGAAGGTCAAAAACTTGGCTTCATTGAAGGTGTCGGGCAGGTTCCTGGTCATGAAAGCTACAGTGAATCTCCCCAGGGCCAAGCATCCCATGTATCCCAGGACACAGTAGAAAGCGATGACTGAGCCTTTGTTGCACTCGATGGTGATATAGCCAGGCTCAGAGTGTGCATCTTTGTCAATGAATGGGGGAGAAGTTCCCAGCCGGATTCCACAGAGAGTCATCTGGATCAGGGAGCAGATGGGAATAACCAAGTTAGGTGTTGCTGACCCCAACCATTGCCTCATCCTTCTCCTTTGGTACAGTGACTTTGAATGCCAGAACCATGGTGATGGTTTTGGCCAAGACAGTGGACACGGCCACGGTGAATGTCATTCAAAATGAGATTTGTTGGAGGATGCAGGTGGCTGTGTTAGGACGACTGATGAAGAGGATGGAGAAGAGGAAGCACAGGAGGAGGGAGATGAGCAGGACGTAGCTGAGAGCCCTGTTGTTGGCTTTGACTATGGGAGTGTCTCGATGATTCACAAAGACCCCAAGATCAACAGCCACGAGCAAAGAGAAGCAAAGCACTGTACAGACAATAGTTATCCTCAGAGGGCCTTCATAAGCCAGGAAAGTCACAGCTTTTTGGAGGCAGCGAGTTCTCTCCCTGTTTGCATACTGATGATCTGGA
>PVIY010044792.1:0-19493 GCA_004026745.1 Myrmecophaga tridactyla | reverse complement strand
CCCCAACACACACCCTTAAGCCCCCTCCAGTAGAAAGGGGAGAAGGCAGCTGAGCAGCTTGGGGTTCTGTCCTGCCCTCAGCCGGCCCTAGGGACTGCCCTCTCCAGCCCCTCCTCTCCCAGCCGGGACCCCACCTCCAACCCTCCCCCTTCTCCCACCGCCTTGGCCCAACTGTTGCTGAGAGAGGGGAAAGAAAAGAGAACCCCTTGTGTTACAACAGCCGTTTTCATGCATTATCCACCGCTCTGGCAAGAATGCTGTTTTTTTCTAACTCGTTTTGAACAATTGACCTGAACCATTTTTCTTCACAGGAATCGAATGACGGTATTTGAAAACCTGCAGACTGCCCTGTTACCAGAGCTGCCAACAGCCCCAGCATCTCCGCTGGCCCTACAAACTCATTAGATGGGACGCATCAGCTGGTGCTCATTCCTGGTCAAAAAATTAAAATAAAATAAAAGCCCAGCACTGTAGGCAGTGACCTCCTTTCGCAACTGTTTCCCTTGTGACGTTATTTCAGCTCTTCCGCTGGGGGTAGGAGGCCCAGAACCAAAGTCAGCCGAGCCCGGGTTCATGGAGGGCCTGCGCGCCACCCTGGCGCTGGCGGGGGCGGCCTTCACCCCAGTGTTGGGGAGAGCAGGACCCCTGTGCGAGCACCTGGGAGGGGTGGCTGCCACTCCCTCGGCCCCCAGGACAAGGCGTTGTTCTCTGGGGACTCTCAGATGTCCCTAGCTAGCGGGTTTTCCGGCTGGATTGTGGACTTGGTGGTGACCTGTGGCCCCTGTTTTCCTTCCAATTTCTCCCTCCTGGAATGGGAAGGCTTATCCTATGCCTCCCACTGTTGTATACTGGAAGCACATAATTTGTTTTCAAGGATTCATAGGGCCCCTGGTCGGGAATGTTTTCCCTGCACGGATCACCCCATAACCGACTTGATGAGACTGTGTACAGCACCGCCATTGAGACCTCTTAAAGTTTTTTGTTGTGATGGAATGAGTATATTTTGCTTGTGGGAAGAACGTATCTTTTTGGGGTCTAGAGCACAGACTTCGGGGATTGAATCGTGCCCTCGACAAAAGGCATGCTCAGGTCCCAACCCCTGGTCCTGCAGTTATGACCCCATTTGTAAACAGGACCTTGGAAGGTGCTATCAGCTGAGATGTGGCCCTAACTGAGCGAGGTGGCCTTCGTCCACTGTGACTGAAGCCTTTATAGGCAAAGGAAATTAGACACAGAAGAGAAGCCACAGGGAACAGCCAGAAGCTGGAGGGGCACAGAACGAGAAAGAAGATGCCATCATGTGCTTTGCCATGTCATGGAAAAGCCAAGAAACCCCAAAGACTGCCAGCCAGCCAGAAGACACCACCCCCAGGGGAACGAGCCTGCTGGCATCCTACATGGTGAGCCCACACAATCCCGCTTTTCACAGCTCAGAAACCAAAGCCACGGCCCTTTCATATCTCTTTCAATACCTGCCCATCTTTCTTATATCAAGAATGGATCCAAGTGTCTAAAGACTAGCTCCAGCAGAAGCTGTTCTGGCCCCTGAGTGATGGAGATGAGGCAGAGAAGCCTCCAGGGAAGCAGGACGGCAAATACTCACAATCAAACGTTTAAATGATGTCAGCATCCCATCTTCTCTTCTCCCTGCTCCTCCTCTCTATTAATAATCAAAGGCAGCAACAGACATTCCCTGGGGGGCTAGTCAGTTGTGTGCTGTCTAGCTTGGATGTTCCCTGGCTCCATGTGTGTGTGTAGTTTTCAACAAGACTATTTGAAACATTAGCACCTGTCTTAGTTTGCCTGAGCTGCTTTCACAAATACAACACAATGGATTTTGGCTGAACAACAGGAATTTATTGGCTCATAGTGTCAGAAGCTAGAACTCCAGAATCAAAGCTTTGGCGAGGCTGTGCTACCTCTCGGAGTGCAGGCATTCCAGTGCTGGCTGCTGGCAGTGCTTGGGGTTTCTGAGCTTTCTGGTCACATGGTGAAGTCCTCTCTTTTCTCTTTCAGGTTCTCACTGATTTACTGCTCTGCATAAATCTTCCAACAATCTCGATCTAGACCCACCCTCATTCAGTTGGGTCCCACTTTAAAAGTAACGTCTTCAGAAGGTCCTCTTTACAATGGTTCCCACCCATAGGGACTTGGATTAAGATTAAGAGCATGTGATCATTGGGGTACATGATTCAGTCCACCATAGCCCAGGCAAAGGACGCTATGAGATGGCTGAGTCTCTAGACCTTACTGAACATGTACATATTATTAAAGAAAAAAGTTATCCAAAGCAAAGGAAAATGTTTTAAAAGTATGAAAGTTATGCATGATTGTCTTGAAAGGCCTGACTCTATCCCTCTGAATTACATGCAGACATGACAGATGTTGGCTAGTGAAGAAAGTGCAGCCAGAGGTGGTTGACTTTCCACGTGGCTAGTTACAAATGGGTTCACACCACAGGAACCTGGATTAAGATGAAAAATGTGTCTATTGTTGGGGTTCAGTGATTAAATCTAAATTTATGATTTGGCCCAGAGGATATATTGCATTCTTTTACACATATCCAAGTTAGTGATCTTGAATGATATTTTGTTTTCAAATCTGTAGGGCTAACTTTACATTTCCAAAAGACCCAAATTATGAGTCCTTATTTGGACCATCATTGGAGACAGCTGATAGTGCTTTATATTCAGTCTTTCTTTAAATATTAATTTACTAATGATAATAACTCCCATTAGACATGGTGAAATGGCATGGGAATGACCCCTGTCTCATCTTCTGTCTCAACTGTGCTACGCCAACTGTGCAACTGGGACCAGGAAGACCCATCTTTGTACTTCATTTTCTCATTTGGTTTAAAAAGGGAGTAGACTTGAAGATGTCATTTCTTAAAAAATGATTATGAATACTTACTATGTGCTCAGTCTGGGCTTACAAAGATGAGCCATCCTGGAGTTCACCAGGAGCAGGAGGGAGGAGGGACGCACACAAGATTGGAGACATCACTATAAGAAATGGTAGGATGGAATTAAAAGACAAAAGGGGTATTCCAGAAAGAATGACAATAATCACATTCCCTCAGCACTCTACACCTATGTTCACAATTCAACAACTCTACCAAGTAGGTGGAATCTGTGAGAGACTAATTATATGTCCAATGGAGTTTGGGGGGCGGGGGTAGCAGTCCTCAGGAAATGACTTTCTGAGGTGATGTCTGTAGTAGTTACCAGCAGAGAATGAGAAGAAGAGGATTCTAGCTGCAGATATAGTGCGTTTTGGGAAGGCCAGAAAAAGGGAAGGGCCACAGGTGTACAAGGAACTGAGAGGCAGCCAACATGTCTGCGTGGAGAGTAAAGGGAGCTGTGATGGCAAATTGTATGTGTCAATTTGGCTGGCTATGGTGCCCAATTGTTTGATCCAACACTAGTTTGGAAGTTGCTGTGAAGGTATTCTGTAGCTGTGATGAACATCTCCCATCAGTTGACTTTTAGTAATGGAGATGACCCTTAAAAATGTGAGTAGGCCTCATCCAATCGGTTGAAGGCCTTAAGAGCAAAAAACCCTGAGGTTTCCCCAAGAGAAGGACTCAAGATTGCAGCACAGAAATCCTGCCTGAGTTTCCAGCCCGCTGGCCTGCCTACAGATTTCAGACCCACCAGCACCTCCAATCACATAAGCCAATTCCAGTATATGTTCATAAATCCTGTTGGCTCTGCTTCTCTGGAGATCCCTGAGTGAACAGAGGACCCTTCCTCACATGCTGGTTTTCTGCGGTTCCTTGTGTCTTGGCTTTACATTTTCAATCTCTTCTTTCTCCCCCTCCTTTATTCCTGCGCATGCAATTCCCCTGAGAGCAGAGGTGGGGCTCCTTTGCCCAGGGCCTGCCCCCGAGGCCCTTGTGTCACACCTTCTTCTCCAGGGCAGAGATGTTAATTACCTGCCGCCTAAACCCACCAGCACACCTGAAATTTAAATGAAACTTCCCAAGAAGCAGAGACTAGTCTGGTCATTCCTTTATATTTTCACCAGTCAGCCCTTCCTAATAGCGTTTCATAGGTGGGAAGAGGAAGTTTTGAATTTGTTCCCCCTAGGAGCTGTCCCTGTGAAACTGAGAGCCATCCCAGTTCTGCCCAGCCTTTCTGGGCTGGGAGAAGAAATCTTAGGAATAAGATGGACTCCAGACCATAGCTGTGTTTGCTCATCGGGTAACGCCTTCCCTTGTTTGCACGCCTATGAGCAATGCACCCTCAACCTTTCAAAAGCTGCGGTTACTCAACGTTTTTATGACTGATGTATAATATGGGACCTATGAGAAAAATATTGGGTGAATCTTGTCATCATTCATTGATACTTAAAGGATTATGATGTTGCTATAAACATGATATACCATGTGTCCTGAAAACCAGAAGAATGCCTGGCATCAGCCAGTGGCCTGAGAAGGCTTTGTTGGCTGGCACAGTCCTGCCCGTTCCACCTGGGAGTGCCTTTTTCCCAAAAATCTGAGAAGTGTCATCTTCTCAAAAGGTAAGTACTCAATTAGAAGATGCAAAGAAGAACAAAATTTTCTTCACCTTTAAAATTGCAAAAGGGGTCTTTTAGTCTCCAGGCAATTCATTTGAATCCTTAAGTATTAGCAGACTGCGAAGAGCCAAAAAAATGATGTAATCCGCTGCTACTAAGTTTTGCTCAAACGTTAAATGGAAATACAGTATGTTAAAAGCAAAAACAAAAAACCATGTACTTTTACATAAATTACCTCCAGAAATATATTCCGATTAAGCAACAACTGTGAGATTTACTCCCCTCAAAAAAAAATCTACTTACAATTACTAAGAAATGTTGCCTCAATATATGGTTACATTACTCAAATTGATATGACATTTTTATAGTTCAGTAGTTTCGGACTTTTCATCATTCGCTCTGTTTGTTATTTTTATTGTGATTAATAGAATAAACTTTCAGAACATTTAGATCATCATGAAGTCATTTGGTAAAATAAGAAAAATATGTATTATAAAGGGTTTTAATAAGATAAACAAAAAGGTTACCGTGTTAGTTTTCTTGGCTGCTCAAGCATACCATGCAATAGGCTGCCTTAAACCATGTGAATTTAATGGCTCACAGTTCTGAGGCCAGGAAAAAGTGCAAATCAAGGCACAGTCAAGGCAATGCTTTCTCTTTAAAGACTGTGGCATCCTGTGGCTGGCTGGTGGTGACCCTTGGCTCTTGGATCCTCTGTCATATGACAATGCACCTGGTGGCCTGGCCTGGCCTCTCCATTCTCTCCCTAGTTCCAGAGAATTTCAGCTTCTTGGTTCCTGTGTCCTTCTCTCTGTGTGTTTGAATTTCTTTCTACTTATAAAAACCCCCCAAAATAGTTTTAAGTCCCATCCTGATTGGGTCAGGCCACACCTTAACTGAAGTAAGCTCATCAAAAGGGCCTACTTACAATGGACTTATACCCATAGGGATGGATAGAGCTTAGGAACATGTTTTTCTGGGGTTCCTACAGCTCCAAATCACTAGAGCTACTTTTCACCTAACTTTTATACACCAATTTTTAATTGGCAGGAGAGTTACAGGCTAGCCCATTTTCAACCCAGGTTAATCCCAAACCTCTGGCCATAAGGGGACAGCCCAGTTCTCTCTATTTCCCTGAGTTTCAGAAAGTCTTATTCCAAGAAACAGTGAAATGGAGGGACCCTGGACCTGTTCATTTGATAGTCAACAAATATTTATTAAGTCCTTACTATGTGTCAGGCATTATTTTAGCTCCTGACTATGGCCAACCAGGCAGTAGCTAAGACATATCCTGTCCTCGCTCAGCTTTAGATCCAATGAGGATAGGAATAAGTGAATACAGTGTACTGAAAACTGTTCTGCAGGAACTCGCAGGTGCCAGTCTTAGAGGGCCCAAGAAGGCTTCCAGGAGGAAGTATAGCCTAAGCTAAAAACTCAAGGATGAGCAGAACCTCGGCCAGGCAAAGAGAACAAGAGAGGGGGTATCCTTGGCAGAAGCAAGAACGTAAACAAGGGCCTGCAGAGATGGTTCATTTTGAGAACAGAAAGTTAGAGAGGAGCCCTGGTATTTGCTTCTGCCCAAATGAATATTCGCTCTGCATATCTGTAGATAAGACCTTTGGGGTGTCTGGGTAACAAGTCAGTTAAATACATTTTATTAAAGCTCATTTAAAGAACCTCTCAGAAGGGGGTGACAGACAGAGGTAACATATTTCTGAACAAAATGGAGCAAACTCTCAGTTTGGGGAAACCCTGGGTTAAATAAATACATATTTTTATAGAAACAGAGCTGGTGGCTCCCACAGCTTCTATGTGTGTGTTTCCTGAAGCGGTTTCTGGGTCCACAACTTAAAGTAGAACTGGAGCGGAGATGAGGGGGTGGGCTGGAGACAGCAGGCCGGGAAGGAGCAGACCCTGCAGACCAGGCTGGAGAACTAGGAGTCAGCGAAGAAACACCAGCTTTCCACGACCCTGCCAAGCCACACTACCTGCCCCAAATGGGGTGATCGAATGGAGGGCATGGAATCTTCCTAACTAACCTTGTGATTACAGACCCTTTCAAGCCATTACATTCAATTATGGGAAAGAGGCTGGGAGGTTAATACAAATGCACAGATTGCTGAAGAGTTAATGAAATCACACATAAAAGAATTCAATGACCAAATCAATTATTAATGCAAGATTTGATTTAGTAATGGAGAATAATGTCATTACATTCATATCTTTCTAAGTGATGTATTGCTCTTTCCATTCAACAAACATTTATTGAGTGCCTACTGGTTGCGGCACACAATGCTGAGCATTGGAGATATGAAGATAAGACCCAATCCCAGCCCTCAGGAGGTAAGACAGAAATCACTGCACATGGCCTGGGAAGAAAGGGAATGTCTTTTAGTCACATTTTCTTTCTGCAGGTGGCCTATTTCTCATGTGTTCCCTTCCACCAACCATTTACCTAGTCTCTCCCTTGATTAACATAGAGTTTTTACTATTTTACAGTTCCTCAGAGATCACATAGCCTTGCTGTTTGCAGACCATTCCATGGCCCCACCTCTTGATTAATGCCCGAGGGCTCTGTGCTCATTTTTCATTCATTTGAAAAGAGGGTCTACTTATTCTTGCCACAGAACCAGGCATAGGAGAGAGGGCAGTGAGCAAATGGAGGCCCCGGCTCCCATGGAGACCCCTGCCTGCCCCCAAGGTGCTGAGAGTATATGGGGAGTGGCGTGGATAAAATCCTGCCCTGAATGTAATGGTGACACATGCATGAGGAGGTACAATCTTATTTGAGAATGTGGAATAAATACAGGGACCCAGCCCAGGCCGGAGGGTTGGGAAAGGCTGCCCGGGGAAGGGGGGTTGACGAGGGGCCTGGAGGATGCATGAGCCTGAGATGGGAGCGGTTGGTGCTCCAGGGCAGGGACCAGGGCACAGGGATAGTTGCAGGTGGGAGGGATTTGGGGATCTTGGAGAGGAAGAATGAAGGTCGGAGGGGTGGAGCTCAGAGAATGAGGGCAAGTGTGGAGCACAATGAAGTAGGGTATTGGGGGCCCTTAAACCATGAGAAGACTCTGGGTCTTTCTACTCCCAGCAATGGAGAGGACTTTGGAGGTGGGGGGAGCACAGGTGTGGGGCGATGATGCAATTCTCTTTGAAAAGCTCATTCTGGATGCTGCCTGGAGTGTGGGTGTGGGCAAGGGGGCTGCCAAGGGACTACTGGTAGAGGTTTGGGCAAGATGTGGTGGTGGGAATGCAGGTATAATAGGTGCGAATTGCTCCATGATTCCCAAGAGGCAGGAGACCCCTCATTCCTCCAAATCAACCAGAGCTGACTCTAAGTTGCCACTTACCTTTGAGAGCTAATGATAACTTAGAGCCAGATTTTATTTAATTGCAAGGTTTCTCATCCCTCCGCCATCCTTTGGGTGACTCCTGTGCTTACACAAGCCAGGAAAAATTGGAAGGGGTGTCAAAGAACTTTCCTCCTGCTTGTCATTTACTTCCATATAGAGATGACTTTGTATGAACTGAATTAAAATTCATTCTAAAATGAATTTGTAGGCACATGATCTAAAGCACCAGTTTGTCTACAAGTCAAAAACCGTAACATTGGCATGTGCAAATGTTTATCTGAAATTTTTGGCCACAAAAAAAGTAGATTGCTTGCAGATCATGGCACTTTTAGAAAGATTTTAGCTTTTCAATTGCTATGAAATTTTACAGTTGCCGCCAAAGGAGGGCGTTCTCTTTCTGTTTAAAAGAAACTCAAAAACCCATCTGTTAAACCTGAGTGTGAATCTTTCCTGCAGCAAAGGTTGTTGGGTCAGGAGTCTGTGCTTTTTGAAAGCCAGAAGCTCTACTGGCCGGATCAACTGCTCCCCCCCCCCCCCCCCGAAGCTGGTCACACATAGGTACCTGCACCGGGTGATACGACTGAGTCCCCAGATGTGGCAGATTGAATGACGGGCCCCAATGAAAGGCACACTCCTAATCTTCACCAGCATTCCTCCAGGAGCAGACCCATTATAAAGAGCAACTTTAGCAGATGCTATTTTTAGTTAAGGTGTGACGTGGTTGAATCAGGTGGGCCTTAATTCATGGTCCTGCAGGCCAAGATTCAGAAAGGGCCACAGAGAGAAGCCAGAGCTACAGTGAGAGGAAACAGAGGAGCAGACAGGAAGAGAGAGAGGTGGCATGTGATGGGAGCCCTGAGGGTTGCAGCGGACCAGCGGCAGAACGTTACAGGCTTCTGGGAGAAAGTACAGCCTTGAGATGCCTTGATTTGGACTTCTGGCCTCCTAAACCATGAGACAGTGCATTGCTGTTGTTTAAGCCAACCCACTGTGTGGTGCTCACCATAGCAGTGCAGCAAATTAAGGTGTCTCTGTAGCCTCCATCCTTCTCTGATCTTGACAACCGCCCTCCCCTCACCACCATGCTGAAACACCCCCCCACCCCCTGGACAGGTTTCCATGTCTCCTGGCCTTAACAACCCCTTCTTAAACACCCTTCTTCCCTTTCCTCTTGCAAATTCCTCCTCCTCTCCCTCTTGGGTACCTCATCTTAATTGGCCTAGATCTTTCAAATAAAGGGCTGTGTATTTGGGGGTGGGAGGTGGGAGTGATCTTTAGGATGCCCAAAACCTCCACCTTGCCTAAAACAGAAACTGGCTGTCAACTTCCCCCAGGGCAAGGGAGCCTGGAATTCTAGAACCCAAAGGTTTAGTTGTCCACCCCATCATGGGGAGAGGAAAAAATACCTTTTCCCATTGCTGATGTGCCCACAGCCCCACCAAAAGACAAGGCACTAATTAATTTACCCTTGATTCCCTCCGATGCCCGGGGCTGCTTGCTCCACGCATTGCTTGTCTCCCTCCTCTTGGGAGGAATATCCTCCAGTTACTAAGGTGACCCGAGCCCTTGCTGGGAGGCTCATGTGCCCGACCCACCCACAGCTCCCTTCCAGATGGTTCCATACCCAGAGGGCATGTTTGTGCCCCTTGCACCCACCTTCATATCTGCACTGAGGAAGTCCCGCTGCAGGACAGCACCCACCAAATGGAGGCTCCTGCATGGCTCCATTCCTTTGTCCTCTTTGTATCTTTTTTGGCCTAGATGAGTGAAAGTGTTATTGCAGGCCCTCTTGGGTGCTTGATGTGAATAGGTGCTTTGAAAGGTCTTTCAATAGCTTATCATTAAAATGGGTTTTGCTTGAGATTTTTCATAAACAACATTTAGCTAGTTAGGTATATAGTCTTTTGTATTAGAATATTACTCAGTTTATTTTTTGTAATTCTTGAATGGGTGTTGAATTTTATCACTTTCTTTTTTAAACTTTTAGAGATGATCATTGAATTCTCTTTTATTCTAATAAAATTGTGAATTACATTAATTTATTTTTGAATGTTACAGAACCCTTGGAACAAGCCTCATTTAGATTTAATGGATTGTCCTTCATATATATTTCTATATATTTTTAAGGAGTTTCAGATCTATATATGAGTTTAATAGGTAATTGCCTTCTTTTAATATCCTAGGCACATTTTGGTACTGCAGTGTCTCTTGTATCTTAATAATCAAATACATCTTTTGAGGTGACCTAAGAGTGCCAAGAGATTTTTTTTTAATCCATTCTTTTGGATTGTTTTTATTCTGAAAAATAACATTGTGCCAGTTTGAAAGGATGTATGTACCCTAGAAAAGCCATGTTTTTATCCTAATCCCATTTTGTAAAGGCAACTATTTCTTCTAATCCCTATTCAGTATTGTATATTTAAAACTTTAATTAGATTATCTCCCTGGAGATGTGACTCTATCGAGAGTGGTTGTTAAACAGAATTAGATGGAAATGTGACTCCACCCTTCTAGGTGGGTCATGATAACTTTACTAGAATCCTATAAAAGAGGGAATTTTTGGAGAAAGTGAGAGATTCTGAGAGAGTAGAGAATGACATAGCCATGAGAAGCAGAGAGTCCACCAGCCAGCGACCTTTGGAAATGAAGAAGGAAAACGCCTCTTGGGGAGCTTCATGAAACAGGAAGCCAGGAGAGAAAGCTAGCAGATGATGCCGTGTTCACCATGTGCCCTTCCAGCTGAGAGAGAAACCTGAACTTCATCGGCTTTCTTGAATCAAGGTATCTTTACCGGGATGCCTTAGTTTGGACATTTCTATAATTTGTTTTAATTAGAACATTTTATTGGCCTTAGAACTGTAAACTAGAAACTTATCAAATTCCCCATTTTAAAAGCCTTTCTGTTTCTGTTATATTGCATTCCGGCAGCTAGCAAACTGGAACAAATATATACTCAGAAAAGTAATAAATTTCAAAGCATACTACAACAATTAGTTGTAGAACAGAATTCAGAGTTTGGTGTGGGTTACAATTCCACAATTTTAGGTTTTTACTTCTAGCTCCTCCAAGACACTGAAGATGAAAAGAAATATCAGTATAATTATTCAGCAGTCATACGCATTTGTTAAATCCTACCTTCTCTATTATTACTCCTCCTTCTCCTTTGATTTTTCTCCCAATCTTTGGGGTATTTAGGCTATGGCCATTCTAACTTTTTCATGTTAGAAAGGAGTGTCGATAATATAGAATAGGGGGATGGAACTAGTTGATGTTCTGGAGAGGCTGGTCCCTCTGCATTTCAGGACTTATCTGGCCTAGGAGTCCATCTGAGTTTGTAGGTTTCTGGAAAGGAATCATAGTCTATGGAGCCTTTGTAGAATTTCTGAGAGATTTTTTTTGTTCTTGTTCCTGGAAGCCTAAAAGAGTAGAGCAGCCAATACGAAGTGCTACAAGGGCCAGTGAGGGAGCCAGAACCTAGGGACACACAGCGAAGTCCCACAGACTCATGCATCCCACGTGGCTCTCAGCCTGGGATGGAGCTGGGAGACCCTGCCGGCCACGTTCACTGCCTTGTGTCCTGAATTCCAGCTGCTTGTGTCCCCACCAGCTACTGTCATCGAACTCTACTCCGCTCACACGCCCCATATCCCATCACTGGATCTCTCATTACTCAGGCTGCAAGTGGATATGTGACTCTCTAACTGATGGATAAGCTATGATGAAACGATCAAGCTCCTGTTTTAACAGAATTTCCCTCTGGGCCAACATTTTCCTTCCTACACTTATCACAAGTGTGATTATTGTGTTTGTTTATTTGCTTTGGGCCCATCTCCCTACAAGGTGGAGACCTTTAAGCAGGTCCTTCAAGGGGTCCTTTCCATTTTGTTCACTATTGTATCGCCTGTGTCTAGGGCACGCGGCACGTATCATCAGTAGAATTAAACATGCCACACATACATATTGAATGGAACATTGTTCTCTACAAAATAATCACCTTGGCAGGCACTTTTCTCTGAACATTTTGGAACAAGGCTTTCAGAATTATCTTCAGAAAATTAGTTTACAAGACTCAAGAAAAAGAAGACAATGCTTGGTGCCACTGACAGTAAATGAAATTAATTACCCAGGTTCTCGTCTTCGGGCATCTGCACACCTGATCTGGGTTATGCCAAAGAGCTGATCCCCTGACGCAACAACCCAAGGTTGGACGGCCCCTTAGAGGTCCTCGTCCATCTGTCGCCTCTGACAGCTCTGCCTCCACCGAGGCTCACACATTTTCTTTCAGATTGATTTTTTTTTTCTCTAGCAACAGCAAGAGTTAAAGTCCATGTTA
Source organism: Myrmecophaga tridactyla (assembly GCA_004026745.1). Lineage (NCBI taxonomy): Eukaryota > Metazoa > Chordata > Mammalia > Pilosa > Myrmecophagidae > Myrmecophaga > Myrmecophaga tridactyla. The sequence continues at coordinate 7,286 of PVIY010044792.1, read as the reverse complement.
TGACTTTATTTTCCTTTTGGTCATCAGTATTCGGATCTTAGCACTGTTGGCAGTTTCCCCTTACTCGGCGAGGCAAGAGACCCCCCCAGCCCCTGAGTCCCCTCCACTCATGCCTCGGGAGGACCACTTTTACCATGACCTTTGCCCCACTTCTAGGAAAATGGAAATTCAACAGCGGGATTGGCTCAGAGACTCAAAGTCCATCCCGGCTCGACGGCCCCAGCTGTGGCCTCAAGGCTGCAGAGGCCACGGCGGGATTTGATGTGCCCCCCCCACCCCAGGTTCTCTCACTTGAGCCACAGCTCCCGTAAGCACCACCCTCAAGAGAAGATGACACGGCTCCAGCTCAGAGTAAAACATCTCGACATTGACAAGGACTCCCTTCTCCGCGAAGGCCAAATGAGACTTTTTCTGAGCATGAGCCTTTGCAGAGTGTCAGAGGGGCAGAGTTGACTCTCGGGGCGGGTCAGGGAGCCAGTGGGGTGGCCAAGGGCAGTGACCAGCAGTGGTGTGGCCTCGGGTGTTACTCCCTCTTCTAGTTTGTTAGCTGCCGGAATGCAACGCAACAGAGATGGATTGGCTTTTAATAAAACGGGATTTATTTTGTTAGTTCTTCAGAGGAAAGGCAGCTAATTTTCACCTAAGGTTCTTTCTTATGTGGGAAGGCACAGGACGGTCTCTGCTGGCCTTCTCTCCAGGCCTCTGGGTTCCAACGTCTTTCCCTGGGGTGATTACTTTCTGTATCTCCAAAGGCCTGGGCTGAGCTGCAAGTGCTGAGATGAGGAATGCTGAGCTGCTTGGGCTGTGCTACATTGAGCTCTCTCATTTAAGCACCAGCCAATTAAGTCAAACATCATTCATTGCAGCAGACACGCCTCCTAGTCGACTGCAGATGTAATCAGCAACAGATGAGGTTCACGTACCATTGGCTCATGTCCACAGCAACAGAACTAGGTGCCCTCACCTGGCCAAGTTGACAACTGAATCTAACTACCACACTCCCTTACCCCTCATTTGTAGGTTAATTGCATCAAGATCATCAAATGGTTGCTAAGCATCCCATCTCGCAAGTCCTAACATGAACTGCTTTCTGGTTACAGATATACTTTCTGAAGTAGCCCAGAGTTATACGGCAACCGTTTTAGCCAGGAAATAAAAATCTTAAAAACACAGTTTGGCAGAAGGTAATCACGTTTCAAAGAGCAGTATGCAGACCTTTCACCTGCAGTGATGTGGATTTCCCGATTTCTTGACTCTCCAGCAGTTTCGGTTGTTCTTGGCCAAGTCTCCATGCCTACTACAATTCACTCAAGAATTGCTAATGCTAGCAAGGATAACTCTTGTCTTGCAGGAGTGTTTTCTGTGTTAACTACTACAACAAGCCAAAAAATGACAGAAAAAGGCATTAACACATACCTAAGACTAAAAAGCAAGAGACAAAACCAGATTCGAATTAGCTCAGCTAAGAAAATCAATATGGCTGCATATAATTTGTTTTGTTGTGAAAGTTTTAATTTTCAGCTGCAACGGTCTTGAAAAAGGGAAACTAAGTGAATCTCAGCCCGGAGAAAACTAGGACACAGTGTCATTTATAGAAACAGGTGCAACTGGTTTTATTTGAAAATTTTTTCTCAACTATCTTGTTGACAAATAAAAGCAGACACCATGTCAAACGAAGAAGGGAACTTGGCTCATGGCTGTTGGCAAAACAGCTAAATTCTAGATCAAATTAACCTCAAATGTATGTACATTCTTACTTCTTGGTCCTCCAGCTACCAACATCTATATCCACAAAGCGGTCTGACCAAAGGAGACACTTCATCATGCACAAAATTATTTTCCAAATGGATCTCCAGCGAGTCAAATTTGATGGCCAGGCCCATCTTGCCTTTTACAGTAGTTCTCAAGTTTGGCTACATGGAATCACCTGACGAGCTCTTAAAAATCCCCAATTCAACTAAACTAGGATCTCTGAGCTGGGACCCATAGTTGAGTATGACTGTTTATAAGGTGAGTCTATAATCCTTTGAATAAAATCTGCAGGAGACATAAAAATGATACTAATCTTTTCCTTAAAAATATGGCCTCTATTTGCTTGTGCTCCATCCTTTAAAAATCCCACCAATAACCCTGTAAAGATTTCATCTCCCACACCCATTCCAACTCAATTCTCAAAATGATTGCTGAATTATAATCTCTAATTGGCTTCCAGTGAACAAATGTTCACAAAGTACCTATTATTTTGGTCACTGAGGATGTTTTGGTGAATGAGACAAAGTGCCAGCTTCCCAGGCACTTACCTAGTAGGGGAGGTTTTCAGCTGCCCTTTGCGAGCCAAGGACTCAATCTACCTGTGCCAGGAAGGCTGGTGCCCATGATTCCGTCTTAGGTCACTTTCAGGGAGCTGTCTCATCCAGAGACAGTCCACAACCACTGACTGCTCAGTGGACAATAGGGAAACAAAGGCATGGCCTGGCTACCTCAATGCTGGGCAATCTGGTGCCATCCTAGCTCCAGGGCTCCCGTGGGATTGACAGAGACTTCTGTTATAACAGTTCACCTTCTCCCCTGCCCAGTCCTGCTCCCCCTTTCTCCCCCACAGGCGTGGACCCCAATAACTTCCTACATGCACAGTTCCTTCTTAGACAGTGTCCCAGGAAAACCGTGTTAAGACAGTGGTTTACAGGAGGGAGGACAGCCATGGGGATGGAGGGTGTGGGTGCGAAGAAGTGGAGGTCAAGGGATGCGTTGCAGGTGGAGAGCATTTCTAGATTAAATGTGAGCTGTGAGCAAAAGGGAAGAGAGGATGTCTCAAAGTTCAGACCTAAGAAACTGGAAGGATGATGTTTGCACTGTATTTGGAATTCTGTGAGGAGAAGCACAGCTATAGAAATTTTGGTCTGTTGCAACCAGAGTTTATAAACTATTAATTTACATCTTACGTTAGACAGAGTTCTCCAAAGAAACAGAACCAATAGAATATAAGTGTAGAACTATAAGTATATATGTATTTATTTGTTAATAGATTTATTTAAGAAATGGTTCATGCGATTGTAGGGGTTAATAAATCTGAAACCAATAGGGCAGTCCAACAGGCTGGAAATTCAGGCAGGATTTCTGTGTTACCGCACGGAGGCAGAATTCCATCCTCTCTGGGAAACCTCAATGTTTGTTCTTGTGGCTTTCAACTGACTGGATGAGATCCACCCACATTTTTGAGGGTCATCTCATTTACTTAAGGTCAAGTGGTTGTAGACATTAATCACCTCTACAAAACACCTTCACAACATCTAGACTAATGTCCAACCAAACAACTGAACACCATAAAGCCCAGCCAAGTTGACACATAAAATTAGCCATCACACCTCCTTAATAGTAGCTGTTAGTTTTTTGTGTTCTAAGCACTTTAGGTACATTAAGTATCTTAAATCCTTTAACATTTTCAAAAGCCACGTGGGGTAGTTATTAGTTTCTCATTCCTCAGAGCCCTTGAACTTCTCCTCCCTCCCAATTTTCTTCTTTCGGCCCTGGCCAACAGGCTGCACTGGCCTTTCCCGTCTTCATATACAGCAAACACCCGGTGACTCCAGGCCCTTTGCACATGCTGTCCTCTTCTTGTGGGCTTTCTACCCCCCACCTCCACTCTTCTGACTGTCACCTCAAAAATCACCTCCTCAGAGGGATTTCTTTAGTCCTTTACTGAATAACCCTATAGTATTCAATATCTATTTCTTTATTGATGAGCCCTATAATATGCTTTCATTGATTCACTACAATTATAACTAAATGATTATTTGTTTGATAAATCTCTTTCCTGGTATATTTTAAGCTCCATGGGAGCTTTGCTTTAGCCCCTAGCATAGTACCTGGCACGTGGTAGGCTCTGAAGAAATATTGGTCTGATATTGTTGAATGAATGAGTGAAATGTTAGGGCTTAATGAAATGATGGGACTTTTTCAAGATTAAAAATCTGTTTTGTTGTAGAGCTAGGATGTGAACTCAGATCTGTTGCCCCAAAAGTCAAAACAAACCCTATAATTTGCTGACCACCCCCTCCATGCCCATCTACCCTGCCAGGTGATCTATAATCTCTGGACTAAGCCAAGACCCACCAGAGCTCAAAACGAAATTGAAAGTCCAAGGGTCCTGTATCACCCAGCTGCTAATGGGGACCCATCCAGAACAGCAGGAAATCATTCCGCCTCCAGCCAGGCAATTCCAATAGCTTCAAGTTGACATGTGCCCAATATGATGCAAGCGAATAGGGCTGGGTTGGGAGACAGGAGGATATAAAAGTGTATAGTCAGCTAGAAACCTTAGAAACTGAGATGGGCTTGCTCAGTAAATTTTTCTAACTGACACAATATTCACTAGAATCCCTTTTAGTCCTTAGCTCTCACAGTAAATCTTCCCAACATGGATTGGTCTGCTTTCCTGCAATAAATAAATGCCATATTCTAGAGGCCATCTAAAGAGAAGGACCTTTCATGGACAGAGTGACAGCTCTGAATATACAGGACTAGAAAGGGGAGGTGGAGATAGCTTGGCACAAAGAACAGGAAACCACGGGTCAGGGGGCCTCTTTCTAACAGGTGAGCGACAGCAAGTACCTGTGTGGCTGCATCTGAAAGGTGATGGGGTGGGACCACCTCAGAGATTTCAATTTTTTTGACTGCACTCACAGTTGACTTGACTGCCACTCAAAGAATTCATCCACATGTCTATGTTTATATAGAATTGAAGCAAACGTTTTAGGAAAAATACTTCCTCTTTTGTGATGCATTCTTTCCCTTTCTACTCTATTTTGTTTTCTCAAACATGTTGTCCACTGGCTTTATAAGCCACTACTGGGTCCCAAGTGCAGTTTGAGAAATGCTCACTCGGTAAATTCTTAGCAGCAGCCCCACCCAGATTTATGATTCTCAATAAAGAACTAGCTAGGAAAAAAAAAAAAACTTTTATAGGTGATTTATTTGTAGTTTTTAAAATTGTGTCACATTATCTTGTCATTTGTCTCATTCTCATAGAAGTTCAGTGGAAAACACCCTACCATATCCTGATTAAATGAGAATTCTGATATGGTGGTAATTACAATTAGTTAAGATTAATTTAAAACTCCCCCTACCCCTGAGGTACCATAGGATTTGCATGAAGGTAAATGAGAGATCAGTGCCCAGTGGCATAGATCAAGGCCAAAGGAGTGGGCAGTGAAGAGAACCTGGCTGGGGGATTTGTCATTGGTGATCGAGGGGTGGACATGCTGGCCTCCAAATTTCCTTTCAGTTGTACATTTCTGTGAGTAAATTCCTGATGGTGAAGAAGCTTAGGTTTGCAAATCCCCCAGACCCAGATTTGTTAAAGGGTGGGAACCTAGCTTTGGCCTCGAGCAGTGGGGGCCTGTGGACAGGTGAAAATGTTCTGTCTGTCCAGAAGGACGCCCACCTCCTTTAAGGTGATGGCGAACTCTGTGGGACTCGGGGGCTTGGCGGAACCACAGGTAGACAATGCGGAGATCTTTCCTTTGAGAGTCTCCAAGCAATTACATGATGCAAAAATCATACTCATTTTTTTATATCTTGGGGCCCTAAACTGTATTGAACAAGCTTGAATATGCTGGGGTTGTGAACACCAGGGAGCTAGCCGGGTTCCCACCAAAGTAGGCCGCATACCCGAAGCTATACACCCGGCAGCCGTGCCACGGGGGGTCTTCCAAGCTTGGAAAGATTATCGCACCCTTTTTAGACTAGAAAATGGAGAGCCAGAGAGGGCCTAGGGCACCCTGTAGGTAGGGGCAAAGCTGGGACGTGGATCTGGGTCTCGTGGCTCCAGCTCCATCCTCTGGGGTTTATTCCTGAGCCTGAGCAGAAGGAGACTCCCTGGGGATGCTCATCATAACATCTCACTATGGAGCACTTCTTGGGCACCTGGGATGTCTCCAGCCCCGCTCTAGGTGCTTCACATGCACGAATCTATGTATTCTCAAGAAGCAAGCCCTATGAAGCTGGACTGCGTTCATCCCTGTCTCCCAGTTGAGGAGATGGGGTGGAGGCCAGGGTGCTGCCCCTTCCGCCAGCCCAAGGGCCTTTAAAGGGAGCAGGGAGAATGGGGACCGTGCCTTCCTGACCAGAACCAGGGTGGCCTCTCACAGACTCCTCTAAAAATGGATAAATGCATTAGAGAAGGATATGAATTCAACTGGGGTAATTTGAATTTCATGCCATTTAATTTTAATAGGACGAAGACTGGCCCGTAAATAACACTTTTAAATAGTTGGGGCGTGAATACATGCAATTTGACGCTGAACTGAAGATGTTATTTCAGCATTATTTAATCTGTTTCATCTTGGGGGAAAGAAAGGAGCATTAAAAAAAAATGTTTTGTCCCTATTATGAAATAACATATATACAAAAAAGCAATAAATTTCCAAGCACGTTTTAACAAGCGGTTTTAGAAAAGATTTTAAAGTTTGATATGGGTTACAGTTCCATGATTTTTCACTTTTTCTTCTAGTTGCTCCAAGATACTGGAGACCAAAACAAATAAATATCAATACAATGGTTCAGCAGTCATATTCATTTGCTAAATACTATCTTCTCTATTATACTCCTCCTCTTTTGTTTTTCTTTTTTGTGATAAATATCATATATTAAAAAAAAAAGCAATAAATTCCAAAGTACATCACAGCAATTAGTTGTAGAACAGATTTCAAAGTTTGGTATAGGTTACAATTCCACACTTTTAGGTTTTTAGTTCAAGCTGCTCTAAGGTACTGGAGCTAAAAGAAATATCAAAAATAATGACTCAGCAATCACACTCATTTGTTAAACCCGATCTTCTCTATGTAACTCCACCATCACCTTTGATCTTTCTCCCACTCTTTAGGGGTATTTGAGCTATGGCCATTTTAACTTTTCCATGTTGGAAGGGGCTGATGATAATATGGGATGGGGGATAGAACTAATTGATGTTTTGGGGAGGCTGGCCCCTCTGCATTTCAGGGCTCATCTGGTGCAGGGATCCATTTGCATATTGTAGGTTTCTGGAAAGTTACTCTAGTGCATGGAACCTTTGTAGAATCTTATATAATGTCCTAGATGTCCTTAAGGATTGGCTGAAATGTTTTTGGTTGGGGGTTGGCAAGTTATTGTAGGCAGCAATGGTTAACTAAAGCTTGCATGAGTGACCTCCAGAGTAGCCTCTTGACTCTATCTGAACTATCTCAGCCACAGATAGCTTATTTGTTACACTTCTCTTCCCCCTTTTGGTGAGGATGGCATTGTTGATC